>JALIZH010025941.1:0-31670 GCA_030522465.1 Rhipicephalus appendiculatus | reverse complement strand
TTACAAAGAGGGTTCAACTTAAACTGAGGACGACGCAGCGAGCGATGGAAAGGAAAATGATAGGTGTAACCTTAAGAGACAGGAAGAGAGCAGAGTGGGTCAGGGAACAAACGGGGGTTAAGGATATCATAGTTGAAATCAAGAAGAAGAAATGGATATGGGCCGGGCACGTAGCACGTCGGCAGGATAACCGCTGGTCATTAAGGGTAACTGACTGGATACCAAGAGAAGGTAAACGCGTGAGGGGGAGACAGAAAATTAGGTGGGCAGATGAGATTAAGAAGTTTGCAGGTATAACGTGGCAGCAGAAAGCACAGGACCGGGTTGATTGGCGAAACATGGGAGAGGCCTTCAGGCTGATGATGATGATGATGATGATCTATCTATCTATCTATCTATCTATCTATCTATCTATCTATCTATCTATCTATCTATCTATCTATCTATCTATTTTCATTCAGAATTGCGAGAGAGTGAAACGAAGGAGAAAGACAGGGAGTAACTTACGCGGTCATGTCCACAGTGAGTTAAATACAGACTACTGCAAGTCAGGGTGAGATTACACCGCTAGGAGGCTGCAGATCAACGCAGTACTATACGCAGTACTATACGCAGTACAGGCGTCGTGGATCTGTGGTGGCTTTATGACCAACCTCATTATTTAAAACAGACTCCCGTCGGTCTACACTGGTTGGGGTATCTCGATAATTAATGCGAGTGAAGGTTGTTTGGCCCTGCGGAACGCACCACATTTTCACGAACCTGAGCTCATCGAGCGCTCCGTGGAGGCGCAGCGCTATCCTAATTCATGGCCTCCGTTACACGGCCTACCATCGCGGAGGCTACGTTCAAGCGAGAGTGTCGTAACGGGTTGACTGTAGAGGGCGCAGCGATATCGGGGGCTGGTGTTGGTCGTCTGAGCAAGTTTCCGTGCGGGCAAAGCAGTTTGACAAGTTCACGCGTAAACGAGGCGAACGCGCAGGTCAGTGCCTGCAGCAAGGAGGAAACGAAAGGGAGAGGAGGGTGTGCGCTTTCTGTATCACGCGTTGATGCTTTTCGTCTGTGGGATTCATGACGTCATAACGCGGAGGAGAGTAACTTTCGCCAGACGGATTGAGTTCCTGCTCTCGCACGCGCAGGGACGGCCGTGGTCGTCTCGCAGTAGCGGTATGGGCGGCATCCGTTTCGCATCGTGCGCTTGTCGGGACCAGAGGAGTCTCCAACTTGCCGCGTTATCGCTTGTTCTAAGCGCACGCTTTGTTCTTTGGCGCTGCCCACGATAATACGTGACTTACGTAATTCGTCCACGATAACGTACTGCGTGCCTCCGTGTAGAGGCTTCTCCCGTAGTTGCCGAGGCCCCTGCTTTGAAGATTAAGCGAAAACTACCATTTTCTGTCATTCCGATAGCCGTGAAGTCCTTCTGTTTTGCTGCTCGCAGAAGGCGCGCGCTGTGTTTAGCTTATCTTATCAGCACAGCGTATAGAACGAAACACGATAGGACCGGCTGTCGGGGTTTTCGTAACAGCAACGCTGACAGTTACGTTCACTCCCACCACCAATGCCTCGTTCGCCTCCTTAGTTCGCTCGCTCCACCGTACACGTGCGCGCACTCAACCCTCACTTTCGCATTGATGCCCGCGCAAGTTCGATCATGGCTCAACATAGGCCGGACCTTCAACTTGGCTCTGGGAAACTTTGGAATGGTGAGATATGCGTTCGTTATACCGCTTGGAACCGGCGCTTTTCGTGCCTGTGTGATAAAAAAGCATGAAAGCGCTGTCGGTGTTTTTAAGGAGTATACACCTGAACAACACATTAACAATGACTATTTTGTGTCTGTATGTGTGTTTGTGACTCTACGTATTATGTTGGTGTATATGTGATCACTGTATATAACATGATCATCACCCGACACCTTGTGTAGCAAGCCAGGTTATGAACAAGGCTAAGGGATTTCTATTATTATACCTGTTTTTTTATGTCTTTCCTTTCGTTAACACCGTACGGCCTATTTAAGGCCTCTTAGTGTACCGTCCTGTCTACGTGACGTAGTTTTTATATAAACGCATAAAATTCAAATGTGCCTGTAATCTGTAGGCAACCTTGTAGATGAATTTTACCGTTGTAGATATCCGTGAAGTAATGTGACTTCTTGTTCCCTTTTCATATACGTTCCGTACAACCTCACCCTGAAAAACCTAAGGAAACTCTTAGGTTTATGATTCAGTAAGATGTATTCAGACGGAAATTTCGATTTCGCTATCGCGAAGTACATGGTGTTCGTCGAACCATTCCAGTCCTAGGATTGACTGTGACGGACCGTGCCAGTCCATAAAAATGGACTGGCATAGTACGACCCATCTATGTGGCACAATGTAGAGTGGCAGCCGACCTCGATGTTCTAAATCAACTCATAGACAGCCCCTCAAGCTTCGCTTGTATGGTTTGCGAACGCCAGTGGTTGCGGCATTTATCGTAAGCTGTGTCCAACCGCTACGTGAATCACTTCAGCTACTACAAACGGGTTCCTGATAGTTGCCAACGGAGTTCGTTAGGATGGTGTAGATGTCGCACTATGCGTCAATATGCGTGTGTCCATTTCAAAAGCAGCCATGCCGAAGCAGTAGCAATTCGTACCATGTAAATTGTCTTTGGTTACTTCTAACGCAGCTACAACTGGAACTGCGGAGACACGTTTTGTTTTCGTGTTGCGAATGTTTGCTTCGAAAGAGGGATCATCCATGCCATAGTTTTATTTTTCTTCTGACAATATTGGCAAGTACACTAACCACATGTACGCCGTTTGTCATGCAAGATTTTTTGGTGGCTGCCTCCTGCGCAGGGCCTGATCGCTGCGCTCACCGGAGTCGCTCTCCTAGACCTAGCGGAAATCTACGATGCCAGCATATCAAGCGTCTCATTTCTCATCACTACACGTGGTATCGGCAGCCTCTTGGGCTCTCTACTCGGTAAGTGTGAGCGCTCAAGCCGAGCTGACTTTTCTCCTTAAAAGCTATACTAAAATAAAATAAACGCTTGATAATTCATCATGCGTGCATCAGATGGTTGATATGGTGTGATGCGGCATTGTGGTGGGCCATTTGGATGTGAGGTGCAGGGAAATTTTTTTTCTAGTAACGTAAAGATAAGAGCAGTCCAAGAGGAGTTCGTTCTTGTCATTGTTGTTTAACAATAGTCAGCCAACGCACCCTTGGTGTCCTACGAGTGTATTTCCATGACAAGTTCTTGCTCACATCATGGCGGAGCTTATGCTCTGTATAATCCTATGAGTACATAGATGTTCGCATTCGTGAAATGACTGAAATGATGCTATCAGTGGCAGAAAATACGTCCCTCGATGGCTTAAGGTGCCTCTCTGTATGAACATATTCCTTGTCCATGTGACTGACGGTTGGTCTGACTTTACTCTTATTTTGTGACGGGGCCGTTATTGTTTGTCTGTTCCTTTTCTTATGACGATATTAAGACTTACTGTTTGTCTGGCTTATGTATGCCTTGATTTGTAGCTTGAGTTCTATTTCACGTGTTTTGTTCATGTATGTGGCCCTTCATTACGTTAATGAGAACCAGCAGATAATGAAGCCAACGAAGGTATAGGGTACCGTTTAAAGCGTATTACAATAACAGTGATAAAGATGCGAAGAAAGTAAAGTGGACGAAAAGGTAATTTGCCGCTGGCAGGGACCGAACCTGCAACTTTCGGATTACGCGCCCTATGCTCTTACCAAGTGAGCTGCAGCGGCGGTCGTCCCGCCGTCCACTTAAAGGGGTGGTGCCACCAAATTTGTGGCTAGCGCGTTCTTCGCTGCAAGCGTTTCTTATAGCTCTAGGAAGCATGATACACGCACCAAGATTCACGTATTCTCGCTAAGTAATTTAATATCGCCTTATTTATGCGGACAACTTTCGGTTTCGGTTTCTGGGCACCAAGTTGGGCAGTGAAGTAGCAGTGTAGTAGGCTTGGTCACGTGACCATACAAGGCTCGCGCGAAGATGTGCAGCACTTCGCCAGGAAGCGATCGAAACTCGGCAAGTGATGTAGCAACCGATGCTTTGCCGGTACGTACGTTCTGGAGGTAACAGAGGTCCCGAGGACACTCACGTCACTACAGATATGGTGTGACGTCACTACAACTTTCGTTGTCCTTCCCATGGAGCTACGTCAGTTTTGATGCGCTAGCGATGGGCATCGATCGGGAGAATGAGCATTTAGGTACACTTTGGAAGTGAATTAAAATATATTCTAAACGTTTGCTGCGTCCGACCCTTCATGTGGAGTGTCCTTGCATACAGAGGAAACCCACAACAGGCTTACTATAGCCTCAAAATTTGGTGTCACCACCCCTTTAACGGGTGTTTATGTGCATCCAAACCCTGGGAGTGTTAGTCAGCGCCGCCATGGGAGTGCTAGTCAGTGCCGCTATTAGCTATTACGTTGTATACTGTGTCGAAAAGGGGAAGCCGTAGCTATTCAAAGACTGCGAACACATCATAGCCATAATTGATTTTTAAAAACTGGCGTGGCCTCGCGAGTTTTGCCAGCGATTCCCGTGCTCTATGGCTTTAGCCATTTTGAAAATTTGTAGTTACTAGAAAAAGATTTCCCTGCACATCACATCCAAGTAGCCCACTACAATGCCTCATCACACCATATAAACCATCGCGAGTTTTGCCAGCGATTCCCGTGCTCTATGGCTTTAGCCATTTTGAAAGTTTGTAGTTACTTCGTCTGTGTGTCGTAACTGCTCAGACGTCGTTATTGGACACAGGAAGTAGCTGGGATTTCTCACTCACTGACGTAGAGTTATTTGAATTTGTCTTGATTCTATATAATGAGAGCTAAAAGAGATCAAATGCTTAGGAACCGGCTGTCGAGAGGAGACGGAGCTAAGGAGGATTGGTGTCTTTATTGTAATATGTTGCACATTGGTTAAACAGTGTCCGCGAACATTCACTCCGTCTCAATAGCGCATACTTAGCATTCCATTTCATGAAAGTGTAAAACGAACGATTTCAATAACCCTTTCGCCCGCCGCTTCAAGGAAGACACGAGGTCGTCAGAGGCAACGCCTGCTCAACGAGGATGGGGAAGAGGCTGAGCTGAACGTGACGACACCACCACTGACGTGCAGTGCCTGCGACCGCGGTCTGACCGCCAGGCACCTATCTTAAGACTGTCCCTGCCTCGCGATTGAAAGGAACAAATACAAGCGACGCAGCATTACCTCACTGCAGGAATGGACCGTGCCGCCCTCTCAGGCCGACGTTCGACAGACAATCGATTCTTTATGGGAGTTCGTGGACGTGACCGGCTTGACCGGCAGTTTGTAAACATTCGGCTTGCATTACAGTTGTGCGTTTGCTTGCTTTATGATTCCCATCATTGACCCTCACCCCCTGCGTAGGGCACTGAGCCATCGCTTTCATTGAAATTCCTTCTCTGTCTCTCCCTACATTGAATACGCAGGTGGAAAGCTGTACGACACCTACAACACGCAAGTGGTGTCCATCCTGACCATGACACTGAGCTCCATCACAGTGCTCATGATTCCACTGAGCGCGTACTTGGCAGTCGCACATGCCATGGTGTTCTTCGAAGGTCTCAGCTTGGGCGCATTCTCCACAGGTAAGCACTCAACAGCCACTATTGACAACGCAGTTAAAAACGCAGCGAGACAGATAGTTTTTAGGCACGCAAAATGCTATGTTGGGCCTAGATGGCGTTGACAGCAATGCCTCGATCGATGTGATAAGGATTCGGAGGATCTAGTAGATAAAGCTAGTTACAACGAGGGAGCATCGGGGCCATATGTTAGTTTGTTATATGCGGTGTTCGTTGTAACAGTGGAAAGGAAGATCGGCTCGAACAAATCGGCGATATGGCTTCCTCAGGAATCCTGGCTACAAAAACACATAATTCTAGCCTTAAAGGAGTCCTGACACAAAAATTTTCGCCCTGCGTTTTTTGGTGCAATGTGTTGCTGGGGACCTGTTAGTAATAACACGGCACATCGTTTGCTGCAGCGCGCGAGAGATAATTAATTACAAGCTCCTCATTATCGACACAGCCTCAGTTTCGGTTTGACAGAGCTCCAAAAACAACAAGCCGCCGGGTGCAACTATCACCACCTAGCGAGTGAAACGCTCGGTCACGTGAGCACACAGAACAGTGACGCACTTACGCGCGGTCTGCATCGTCTGCTTGCATTCGCTTGTCACAAATGCTGCGTGATGTCGTCGCCGTTATCGTCCTCGCTGTCGTCGTCGGGCTCGTCGTCGTCTGATGGCGACGATTTTCTTGCGGCGGGGATGGAAGTAATTTTCGACGTGGCGAATCACTTCAGGTTTGACCCGCTGGCGAGGAGTACTTCGTCGGGAAGCGGCAGCGATACCAGCGACGACGACCACGGTGAACCTCGCGTCGGCAATGTACTATGGTAAGACCCGACACATTCGTGCACAAATGTTCTGCAGGGCAATTCATTTAGCTAAAGTACGTTCGCTTTTTCTACGTTCAATATCCGATTGAATCACTTGATAACATTGTGATGCCCTTCAAGTTGTTGGTGCCGAAAAAAGCTAGGTAACACCACAGCACCAGACGTGAGCGATGCACAGGGTGGAGTCGGAAGACCCATGTACACCAAGTCCGGTGTCTGTGTGGTAAAGCAATGCGCCTCGAAATGGAGCCCGCAAACGCGACTGTTCTGCACGGGGGGACCCGTCCTGATACTCCTGACGTCCACAAGCGCACACGAACTCGATCCACTTATGCCGCCGAGGTTCGTCGCGGGGAAACGTATGCAGCGATACGCCTGATCCTGACTTCGACGTGCAGAAGGAAACAGCGCAGAAGGATTTCGGCATTGCGGCCTGTCACTGCAGTCCAGGCAGCACACGAAAAGTTGTAGTGTCGCCTAACACAAAACTTTCAACGCGTGCGCCGCGGCAGCGCCTCCTCTTGGCCGCGTCCACACACTCGCGAGCAGCCGCCGAACAGTCACCAACAGCGCAGTGGCGAGCGCGCCAAAACAGAAATGGCGGCTACGACGTCATCATAACCTGTTGTACCGGCTGCGTAGGGGGGTCACCTCGGGTCACCTCCGAGGGTGTCAATGCGACCAGGTGCGGCCTAGAATGCTGCATCGCGCACGCGAACTTCAAAATTCATATAAAATACCTTCCAAGCTTTATTCGCTGTCGATATTTTGCAGATGGTACACGCATGTACACGGGAATCGATCCAGCAGGCTATCTCGGCCGCGAAATTTTGTGTCAGTACCCCTTTAAAGGGCCAGTAAAGCGGCTCCGACTTTTTTACACCCCCCAAACAAGCTCGCCAATTCGTACAATAGACCACGGCGATCACATTTTACGAATATTACAGCGCTGCGCGCCGCGCAGACCCTCCGTTTCGAAAAAGAATACCCGCGCTTCTTTCTTTCGCCTGATCAATCCCTCTCGTACGCGCAGTGACGCAAGCTTGCCCATGGGCAACTTGAAGAACCACTGAGCTCGTCGATTGGTCCTTTGCTCTACGAAACGGCGCCTTGGCCCTGCGGTATACAGTTTTGGCCTCGCAGTCCGCATTTTCATTTTCCTGTGCTGCCCTCTGCCGTTTTGTAGAGTCCGAGACTACCGGGAGAAGCGGTATTGCCGGAACGAAAGCCTACTAGATAAAGAGGCGTCTCACTACTTTACTGCTTGGAAAAAGGTGCTCCTCGCACAGCTCTTCCTCCCCGCGCCGCTATGACACGCTATGACACGGTCGTTGGCTTCGCGCCGATGACGTATCGCTGACGTCGTGTCACGTTTGCGAAGTGGGCGGAGTCACTACGACGGGCTACGCTTTCCCTCCTGCGCGAAAATTTGAAACCAGCTGAAACGGATGTTCTATCGCCTGAAACTTCCTTATTATAGCACGTATTTGCAAAATTCTTGCGGCAGCATTTTCACATATCAAAAGTGCGCATATTTCTCTTCATTACAATTTTTAACGCGAAAGTGTTTTATGTCGTGGTCCACCAATACTTTGGTGTAGTGACGCATTTCCGTCACGGAAGTGACGTCTAAAAATATACACGATGAGAAGACAAGAAAAAAGTTCCGTCAGCAGGGAGTCGAACCCACGACCACTGCGTCCGCGCCAGCACCATCCGGGCACGCTATCCACTGTGCCACGGTGGACACATGCTTTGAAAGCCATACAAACGCGCCATTTATATCTAACAATGTCCTCTCACAGCGCTCTTTGTCGGTGGGGTGGTAATTCATCAAGACCATGACCTCCACTGGAAGGCTTCCAGTCCGGCCGCGGTGTTCCATAACTTTTTTAAACTGGCGCGAGTAGGTGAGCTTAGCCCAAGTTCTGAGGACAATAAGCGACGCTCTTCTGGCTGTCACATCACTTTCTCTGATTCCGCTCTCACCGTTAACTGCTACTGCTACCACAAAGGCCTGTTTAATCATTGAGCATGGAGGTTTCTCGTCGAGATCGGGATGTAGGCTACCACCAAGAGTCAACTTGGGTGTATCCACGTTCAAAGGTGCTACAGCTGCAAAACTCCATTAGATATTCGGCAAGCTCTCTTACATCGGTGTACACTAAACATTCAAGTGCTTTGGTATAGACACGTTTTACTTTTGTGTTATACCGATTCCTATGACGGAGGGATCAACCATGTTTTTGGACCTCGGGGTTGTTTACGGGCCCTTTGAAACCAGTATAAACTAGGTAGTCCTTACATGTCTCAGTTCGCCATGTCAAACTTTGGTTGATGTGGTGGTGCAACCAGTCAAATGCGCTTTTTTTTTTTGTAGCGAGAACTACATTGTCCGTATTCTTGCCGTTTCGCTGTAACCGGTGGCCGCACCGCGATCTGAGCCGTTGCCTAGCAACCACCGCAGCTGGCAGCGCCGCTCGCCGCGCCATCTGGCATGACGTCGGAGCAGGAGCCGGTGAAACCGCGTTGCAACAACAGAGTAGAAGCCGGCGTTGCATCGTATATATAGAAGGGGCGGCTCGGTGGGATTCGTCGGCAGATATGAAAAGTGAGTCGGAGAGACTGGAAGAAGCCAGGCTGTGTCATTGGAATGATTCCAAGAGGAGGCAGCGAGCCGAGGAGACGGAGCAAGAACGAGCCGCGCACCTCGAGAAGCGTAACCGTAAAGAGAACCAAGCTAAACATTAAGATTAACCGTACCTCTCGCTACGTTACACCCAGACATAACTGAGCCCAAGTTCGGTTGTGGCTGTGGCTTACACAGCCAATTTTTTTTACACGAAAGTGTTTTATGCCAGGGTCCACCACGGCTCCACTGACGTATTTCCTTCACAGATATGACATTGCAAAATTTACACTCGCAAATGGCAAAGAAAACGACCTCAAGAAAAAGTTCCGTCACCGGGAGTCGAACCTACCACCTCTCGCTCCGCAGCGCGCGGCGCGAAACGCCTCGACCACGAACCGTACGTCTTTCAAAGTACTAACGGCGATCTATTTATATACACCATTTACTGTCCGCAGCACTCAGAGATCGGCGACTTCAGCGTGTTTTCTTTATGACTAGCGAGATGGCGCGACGGGCGCGACGGTGCGCTTTTAAGGGAGTAGCTCGCACATTGTGATGCGCGCGCGCTTATCTCGTGATCGGGGAAGTTTGTGCGTCTTGTGCTGGCATTGAAGTTCCAGAGAGCATGAAGGTCACTTCGCTCGCTGCAGCGGCCGCGTTTTCGAAAGCAGCGCGCTGCTCAGACACAAAGAAGCAACTGTGGCAGTTGTTAGTTCGCGCTCGCCCGTGTACTTAGATTTAGGTGCAGGTCAGGGGCGTAGCCAGAAATTTTTTCGGGGGGGGGGGGGGGCACCGCCTTGATTTCGGGAGGCGCACCTCCTTCTTGAAATGGTCATTTTTCGCTCTGTATGCCATGGCGAAAAAAAAATTTCGGGGGGGGGGGGGGGGCACGTGCCCGGTGTGCCACCCCCTGCTACGCCACTGGTGCAGGTTGAAGAACCACAGGTGGTCGAAATTTCCGGAGCCCTGCATACGGCGCCTCTCATAATCATATCGTGGTTTTGATTTTAAACCCCAGATGTTATCGTCAGTTAGTGCACGTCCCGTGTATACTTGTGTGCTCGTTTCATGCGTCCTTTGTGTTTGATCACCACTCTTTAAGTGTCGAGCTACGACAGATTTTTGTTCGCGCTCGTCCTGTGTATGTTCTTTTCGTGCGACCTTTCTGTTTGAGGAGTGAGCTGCAAGTTTCGAGCTGCTTGCCGTTCTTCGCGTGACATTACAATTTGTTGCTATAGTATCATTTGCCCTTGTGGCGAAACAATGCACAATAAACGCTCAACAACCTCTGTGAAGATACGTTTCATTTTCTTGTTTTACCGATTCCTATGACAGAGGGATCAGCCATGTTTTTTTTTTTTTTCGTTTTTTTCCCGAGATGCCTCAGTTCAAACCCCAGCACTAGCAATTACGTTTTAAACATTAAAGAATCGGGCACCCAAGACACTGGTTCCCCAAGCTGCGTTGGGTAAGCTGTTTTTGTGTTCGGAGGAGTAGCAGAGTTTGACACTTGGGTCAAATGCAGGCGGCGTAGGGTGAAACGTACGGATCGCCGCACGTGGCGAAATTGAAATTATGCAAGACGCGGACCACGGCGCGTTGTGGCCCGCACTGCGTCTGCGTCGTCTCGCTGGCGATCCAAGAAGCCTTAGGGACCCACGCTAGTTTAAGATTTTTCGGTCTTGGGACAACGCGAACGCAAGAACCCAAAGTAGCTTAGGTTCTTCGCGTGCACCCTGGCGGCTCGCAAAATTTTTGTATACCCAAGCTCTTTGGGGCCCCAATTCTAAAACTCTCTATTTCTTTGTAGCGGCGATCGTCTTTACGTGACAAACACACAGTTTTCTTGTTGAATCAGCTTTTTAAGAAAGCTACCTGTTCCGTCACCAGAAGATGCCCGTAGCTTATGCGCCAGCGTTTGCACAGCAAAATCGCGTCAATGCTAGGTCTTGCCGCGTGTGCCAGTGTTAGGTGACATGACATGACAAGAACTTTATTTGAGTCCTGAGGAACTGATATTTAGGGAAGCCACAGCCAGCATATGAGCGAAAGAACATGAGCCGTGGCCACATTTGGGGCACGACGGTGAATAGTGGGGGTCTATCCTATTAAGGGACCGAGGAGTGGGATATGAACGGGTTTGGAAAAGTCTGAGTGTGCTTGCCTGAGGCTTGTTCAATTTCGGGGTGTCTCTACGATTAATATGGCTAGCGATAATTGCGCATTCATCTATTCGTGAATGCTCGCTTCAGGCGTTAAAGCTTAAAAGACGTGTGCTGTCAACGGAATCCACTAAACGGATACCGAAATGCTTATCGAATGCGTATTTATTTATGAAGTATATTGTGGGAAACGAAATGCGCAGCCATAGCGATTCTTAAGGTTGTTTGATGTGGCGTAAATGGGGAATCGTCGTAACAACTTGGCTCCATCTGCACACACTGCTGGTCTCCACCAGTGCTGAACTCTCCCATAGTAGTCTGAATGTTTGAGCTTTGTTCTAAAAAAAACAATGGCTGGTCCCTCCATCATAGGAATTGGTACAACACAAAAGTAAAATTTGTCTGCACAGAAGGAGTTGATTGTTTATTGTGAATTGATCAATGAGAGCTGCTGTTTGACAGCTCTATCGCCGTTTGATGTGGATGCACCCACGTTGACGCCTAGTGGAACATATCCATCGCGACAGCTGACGCCCATGATCAACATTTTACCGTTGTGGGAGCTGAAATTGTAAACATATGGCTGGACACAGCACATCGTGAACCCCGTGCAAAAATGGCATCAAGAAGCAAATAAGAAACACTGGCAGTCGACATGCACTTCTTTAAAGCGTCGCTAATTCAGGAAAGACAGGGCACGATCTGTGCTCCCGATTAACAGCGTAACCTACGCCTCTTGTCGTGCATACGCTATCACACTGAGCTTTAGCAACACTGGGACGCAGATATTCGTAGTTTGAGCCGCGAACGCGAGAAGGCGTTCCTCGTCCCGCTGGCCTCTGTCTCGCTCCACCAAGGCACGACATTCGCCCGTCGACATCGTTGCCTTTCTGCGCACTTATTGCAGCCGTTTTATTAGATGTGAAGCATCTTATGGCGGAGCTTAATCCGGTGTGCTGCGTGACATCCCTTACTGCGTATGCGCAAACCCTTTAAAAAAAATAAATAAAAAACCTCCTTTCCCCCCTCTCTCTCCTCTAGGCATCCCTCCCCGCGGCAACCACACCCTCACTGCGCATGCGCCTCCCCGCCTCTCTCCCCTCCTACGCTCTCCCCTCTCTCCTCTAGGCATCCCTGCCCGCGGCGTCCACACTCCCACTGCGCATGCGCGTCCCCCCTAACTCTCCTCTCCTACGCTTCCCTCTCTCTCCTCTAGGCATCCCTGCCTGCGGCGTCCACACCTCCCACTGCGCATGCGCGTCCCCTCCTCTCTCTCCTCTCCTACGCTCCCCCCTCTCTCGCCTCGCGACGCCGACGCAGGCAGCGTCTGCTAGCGAGTTTCTTGGTTGAAAAAACCGACTGCTCGCGCTGCACAACCGTTCACTGGCCACTCCGTATATATGGCAATGGATTTCGACCTGCAAGGTGGTGCCGGTGGGAGATTTCTCCTGTGCGTTGTTGAACAATAAAAATTCGCAGCGTGCGCGTTAACTAAAAGCGGACTGCGGGTCTCTGTGTCCACCCGGAGTCATCTGTCTCTCATTGCCCATTAGCAGCGATTGACATGTTCCAGTAGGAAACACCGCTCCATCACTGCGTGCTTTGCGCCTCCCCAGTTTTCTCTCCTGCGCAACGCTGCGATGAGCGCCAGCGTCAACGCCCCGCCAGTGTAAGCGTTAGCGCCCGCTGCTTCACATCTACACATGGTTCCCTTTAGTGGGAGATGGTGTAATTTTTTTGTCGTTGCTATCACACTCGAAGCGGTAGCGGCGGAGAAACGCCGTTGGTTCACAGCGGCGTAGCCAGGGGATAGCGCGTCCAAACCCGTGCCTCCCGCCCCACCCCGATTTTTAGGGGTGAAGCTCCGTAGGGCCTAGCCTTGTTGGCGTCCGTCACGCTAAACAAAACCGAAACCGAAACTGACCTGCACAACGAAAAATGAAAACATCTGCGTAAAAAACCGACTGTATGTGTACATTAATGAAGTATATGACGGCACAATAAAAGGCTGTTAAGCAGAACAAAATAAAAGGACACAACGCTGTACAAACATCGACATTTAGCACTGATCAAAGGTTAACAAGAACAAAATAAAACACTTAACCCGAACAAAATAGAGGGCCTCAATACCATAAAACGCTGACATTTAAGCACCAATCAGTTGCAGCATATGACAAAAAATAAATTTCACAATACACAAGTATCAATCATAATTATGACAGAACAATATTAAACACCAAGAAGCACAAACCCTTTATACTAGCCGGCCATTTCAAGGTAGACATTATGGACCTTAGGCCCTAGCATTGTCGTCGACGCTCACTGTCCGCTGTCATGGTAGTTAGAAAACCGTTGCTATAGTCGGAACATATGTGTGTATGTGAATCGATTCACGGTTACCGAACGGTCTCCGTGCTTCGCCCACTGATCATCATTCACTTCGTGGATATGCATGGATTTTTAAAGACGATAGTCTTTCTTGGGATACTTAAACGCAAATTTGGGTCTGTCTGTCTGTCTGTCTGTCTGTCTGTCTGTCTGTCTGTCTGTCTGTCCGTGACCCGATTCAGCTAATCGGCCAAAGTTTAACTAATTTCTGAAAGCCCAGCCATCTTGAACTGGTGTTTTCATCATACTTGTGAACATATTCGATCAAAAAGCAAATACTACGCATACCTCAGGCACAACATTAATATGTAATTATCAGGTTATTTGTGTGTTCTTTTATTAGAAAATACACAGATACGTAATTCTAAAGACCCTAGTGTCTTTTACGCTGTGCTGAAAATGCGAAGCTGTGCATGAACTGTAACGCTTTGCACGAAAAAGCGCTTTGCCGACGATAAAGTCCAGCCGCTGGCAGTGGCCCTTGGTTCAGCACAAGCTCATGTTTTTCGATGGCGTCCATATCTCGCGCAGCGCCGCCTCTATTTTATCAATGCCAGCCAGATGCGGCCAATTCAACGTAGAGTAGGCGCTGTCTGAGGCAAGGCAAAACATAGGAGTACGGCCGGCACAAGACTATCGTCTTTCGACGACATTTGCAGCGAAGCACGCAGATACGCGGCCAATTTTTTTGTTTGTTTGTTTGTTTTTGCCATGGCATATAGAGCGCAAAATGACACTCGAACGCATATGCCCACCCGACCTCCACTTCCCAATCAAGAAGGTGTCCCCCCCGCCCCGCGAAAAAAATTTCTGCTACGCCCCTGTTGGTGCATGTGGAAGCTGCACTACTCCGGCTACGAGCCGTCCAAAAACGTAACGGAGTCTAGGGGGGACTGCTGGATGCTAGTGCGACCAGCGCTTCTTGCTGGCATCGAGACGCTCTGACTGCGTTGTCGCCGAATCGCTCTCTATCGGAGCTCGTTAGTGTCATGACTAGAGGCCGGATTTTTAGGCACTAAAACATCGCGTTTTAGGCGCCAAAAACAGGCAGGCAAAACACAGTTTTAGGCCCCCAAAATCGTAAATATAGGCACAATAAATATTTACAAAAACTAAAATTTTCGAAGAAAGACGTGTGGGACCTGTGTCTACGACAGGAAGCAAACAAATATTATAGTTTATGGTGGCACAAAGGCGTCAGTGGTTCAACTAGCCATGCTATTGTCCGTTTTCCCGCATGGATTCCAGAACACGGTCTCTTCTTTTATTGTCCAGCATTGGTGAGTAAAGTGTCGGCCGTCGAATAAACAAACTCCTGTGTCTCTTTTTTTTCGGCATGGCTGCGAAGGGCAGCCCAGGAGCCTATAGCCAGACCGCTAAAAGGCAAGAAGGGTCTTTTAGCCTCGTATTGGCCGGGTCTAATCGCGCAGGATCAATTTATCCTCTGTCTGTGAACACCTTAAAGGGCCCCCTTACCAGGTTGGAGCATTTCGAGCTGGCAAGCGTAATGCATGCACTGAGCGCTAACGATCACTTCTGCCAAGATTTGCAGCGCTACGAGCCCCGGAAAGAGGTGAAATGTCAGACTAAACGCCACTTGTCCTTGATCTCACGGGCGCGCGCACCAATATGGAGGAGGTGACGTACAAGGAATGGTCCTGCGTACGTCAAAGTAGTGCGTGACACTGCGAGAATGATTCGCGGCGACATTTGCAATTTTTGCAATCTGTTGCTTGAATAGAATAATGAAAGCTGTAGAAATATTAAAACAACAAATGGAATATGTGTGTGTTTTTATTTATTTTTTTTTTACTTCGAATCGAGCTCGATGCGAGACTAAGCTTTCATTTGCGTCGGTGTTCTCGCCGTTGCCGCGTCGTGCCGGCGCCAGCCCTGACAACTCTTGGCGTATTTTTGATGCATCGTCCCTTACAGAAGTTACAGCGGTGCGACGCGCTGTGTCGTGGTAAGGATACATCATCCAGCCAGCCTCTCCAAGTGCATAGAAGGATCCATCCCACATAAACAGGCAGTACACCAGAGAGAATGCCGAAACGATACAACACCGCTTGTGTGCACGACCTGTCTTGGCATGTCATGCGCACGCCTTGCGTGCGCATGACGTGTTGATGCGTCTGCGCACGCAATCTTCCGGTTCCGAGTTCCTCCGATACCGAAGAAGGCAGGGAAGAAATTTGGCTTGCGAGTGGCAAAGGTTTCAAGCTCACCTACCAGCATCATGCTTTCGCGGCTCGTAATGAATCAGTTAAAAAGTTCTTGCGGTACAAAGCTCTTCATTGGGCACGCAACAACTTCCAGTGTCTAACTAAAATTTCTTATGTGACCTGGTGAAGCGCCCATTAAGAAGTAAATTACAAACGAAACAAAAGCCAAGTGCACATCTGATTTCTTTTACTTGTACTCTACATTTCGCTGACGGCACTCCATGCATGGTTTCGCATTCGTTCTCCATCTTCCTGCTGCTGCACAGAGGCACCTACTGTTTTCTGCCCCCCACCACACTCAGGTCTTCAAGGAGGGGCTTCAATTTCTTGGGAACACTAGAGTGGAAAACCGGCTGTAAAAGCCGCCCGCCACGTCCTCGGCCACGGACGCCACTCTCCTCTCCTCTTCCCACGATTATTTTCCTCTCCCCATTGCACTGTATACGCTGGGACGTGCTCCCATTTAAGGTTGCAGAAATAACGCATTTTCCTCTCCTCCTCCTCCCCCTGCTCCAACCGCTCGCGCCATGTCAGTGCGGTGGGGTAAAGTGGCGGGCGCGTCCCATTACACTGCTGCTAGCGGTTGCTTACCGGAAGTTTGTTGAACTAGGGCACTAGGTTGTGGCACCCCATAGAGTTCCGAAACGTCATTTTTGCCCGGTAACATGAATTATGGTATCAAACTGTACTCGAAAGCAAAATTTGAGTGTAAATAGTGCTCATATTGGCGCCGTTCTTGAAAATAGGCATGTATAGGCGCTCATAGACATTTAGGCACAAACCCCAAAAATAGGCATTTATAGGCACTATAAAAACACTATAAAAAGCCCTCCTTAACCCCTAATTCGTGCTCATATATCAAAGTGGCACGATAGGAACGCAAGGAAAAAAAATAGGCATTTGCCTATAATCCGGTCTCTAGTCATGACACAGTACTTCGCCGCTCATAGACGGCGGCACCACCCCGCCCCACCTAGCTACAACCGAAGAGCCTCGGACGCGTAAATCTAAGGTTGCTGGTTCGGCTTCTCCCGACGGAGAGCGTTATTTATGGGCCACTTTAATTCATTTGAAATTAGGTAATAATTACTACGCTACAGTTAAAGACAACAATTATTTCCCCTCTGCTTTCTTGGGCATTGTTGTCCCTTGGATTCAATTGGTTCTGTTTCTTGTTTAGTGACACGTGCTTCTCAGATCTCACATATAATTGTTTGACGTTCACATTTGATGTTACATCACGCACGCAGGCGCCAACGTGTGGAACATCAGGATGTGGCCCGATAACAGCAGCCCAGCCCTGCAGGCGTTCCACTTGGCGTTCGGCATCGGCGGTCTCGTCGCACCATTCATCGCCAGGCCGTTCCTCTCACCCGTGCCAGGAGGCAATTCGAGCGGCCCCGCGAACCATACTTTCGGAATAGCCGAACGGGTTTACCTGACTGCGAGCCACGCTAGCGAGCTCTCCGAAGAATCGCTCGGACTTCGAAGTGTCGACGAGCGTGGTTCGGGAAAGAGTCAGGTTTACTACGCTTTCGCAATCGCCAGCGCCTTGAACGTACTGCTGGTGATATCCATGGTCGTGCTTTACTTCGTGGACAGGTCTGACTTCAAGCCCGAAGACCCGACGAGCCGCACTGGAGCAACAGACCGACCGGCGAACGACGTCCGGTTCACACGTATAATGCTAGCGTTGCTCTGCGCCTACTCATTCATCTACGTCACTCTGGAGTGCACGTCCTCCGAGATGTTCGCGCCGTTCGCCGTCAAGGGCGGGCTACGATTCTCTAAGGACGCGGCGTCGCGCGTTGTCGCGGTGTTTTTCTTCTGTTTCTCCGCCGGTCGCTTGACAGGAACCCTGTTCACGATCAAGGTGCCCGTGTTCTGGTTGATTGCTGCGTCGCACGTCGTCCTGCTTCCAACGGAAGCCATGCTCGTCGCGTGGGGTTCCAGCATACCCGCGGTGTTGTGGGCCGGTAGCTCACTTACTGGCTTTGCTCAGGGACCGCTGAACGCGGGTGTCACGGCGTGGACCGCCAAGTACATCACCATCACGAATAAGATGATGTCGTTAGTCATTGTCATGGGATGCCTCGGATCCATGACTCCGCCTCTCTTCGTCGGACAGTTCATTGAGAGAAGCCCCAACGTATTTCTATATGTGTGCCTCGCGGCCGCTTCGCTCTGTACTGCCTTCTTTGTTACCATGTGCTTTTGCGTTAGAGTAACGCAGCGATTCAATGAGAACGAAGCGCTTCTCATCAATGCGACCGACGGGGACACTTCAGAAGACGTGCTTCCTCCTCCATAGTTTCTGTAAGCGCGAAAGACACGTAACACGAACGAGGAACCATGGATCAGTACCAACTAGCCCGATCTCAGTGCCTTCCTTCTCCAGATGGTTTTTGAGTGCGGAAGTTCCGCACTACTTTCGAAAGGATCGGGTCGGTCCCGTTGGTGGCACAGTCGATCCTACTTATCACGAAGTAGCAGATTGGGAGCATAAATCAGTTTGTTATATTCGAGATTCGTTATAACAGCAAATGTAAAAATCAGCGTTAACAAATAGGCAATCTGGCGCTAAATAGAAAAAAAAAACCCAGTTTCAACCCAGTGCGAAATTTGCAGAAACAGCGCAGATGATGTTCTCCCGTTTTCTTCGTCATGTTCTGTGATGTGTTGGGATTTCGTGTTGGTGTCTAGTTGAGTTATTTGCGAAGTAGAAATGTAGCTCTAAGAGCCGTGACCGAAACGCTGCCACTCGAAGCAATGCCGCTCGCACATTTTCTTGTGTTTTTACCGAGTAAAGGTACGTTTTGTTCAAGCCATGAGCTCTCTTTCGCTACTAAAGCAAAGACCACCCATATCAGGAATTTAAAGTTCGTCGTCGTTTCTTAAAAGGGCCATGACACGGTCACCCACCTAATAACGGTTTTCAGCGACAAAAAAATAAATAAATAAAAGACGTGCAGAATCTACTGTGCATGTAAATATATTTAAAAAATGGACTGTAAAACAATATTTCTCTGCAAAATCAGCCCTAGTAGTCGCCGGCTATAAATCCCGCCCACCATCTGCGACCGCCATTTCGCCGTGGCGTGAGTGGCGTCATCTGCTTCATGGAGTGGAGCCGCCGTCTCCATCGGCGTTTCAGCCACTGCAGTCCGTGCAGTTTTCAACGCCAAGCTGAAGAAAGCTGGAATAGCTCCACTGTACGCGCAGCTGACTACGAAACAAAATCGTTGGCCGGAATACAGGCGCTCGCAAAGCAAGCGGCTTGTTACGTCACAGCTCGCGAGTGCGCCAGGGGCGCTATGCAGGATGGCCCGAGCTTGTCCCGAGCTTGGCCAAACTCGGGATCTTTCCGAGCTCTGGCGACACCCCTTTTGAACGAGCCACAGTACGAAAAGGTCAGATACACCCTTCAGCGCTCGCTGCATTCCATTGGTTACGATGGAATGCAGCGTCACGTCAAGGTCGGTCGACAAAATTGGGCGGTGTTTTCAAACCAGAGGCATCTTTCATTTGTTTGTCGTTCCACTGAGTGCAGAAGTGCACCCATGCAATAAAAGTGCCAGAAAGGTTTACTGATGATATTTTTTAAAGGCAGGGGCTGTTTAAATTCGTTTTGAAGCTTTTAATATCTGTACTAAGTATCCTTTAGAATAATTAGCACGGTGGCCTCTGAGATTAGTTCCGGCCGAGCACCTTATAATACCGCGACCGTAGCTGAACCCGAGGCCACGTGTACAATCATCATGGTCAGCCTGCACATTCTTGCGCGTTGCTCGACTGGCGCGCGCACTCTTCATCCCTTCATTGTGTGCTCGCTGCCCGAGGACGTGCGGCCGGCTGATTAGCTAAGTGGCTGGGCGGTACACCTAGCTAAATAAGTCAAGAGAATCTATGAACAAGCTAATTAAGCCAAGGCATGCTAAGATCGAGCTAATGAAGCCATACCTTAATAAGACCATGCTAATGAAGCCATGTAAAGCTATGACCGTGCTAACTAATAGCAGGCTAATTAACGCGATGTTAATTATAAGCACGCTAAGTAAGGTCATCCTAATTAGACCTTAATAATATGTTGCTAATCATGATCATGCGAATTATGTTTATGTTAATTAGCTGCCTACTAATCAAGATCATGCTAATTGCACCCGAGGTAATTATTGTCGTTTTAATTAAAACCTTACCAATCAAGACAAAACTGTTCAATATTTTGGTAATTCAGTCCTGCCTAATTAGTATAATCAAAATTAAGACGGAGCTGATGCGTTCTTCGAAACGTATACCGAGCATACTGAGTAGACGACCGACTTAAAACGCTGGAAGAAGCTAGGTGATCACAAGCTCCTCTATGGCTCCAGCCTTGCACAAGTAGTAAAGGCTGACCAAATTATTTTATATGCAAAGAAGCTGCTGCTTAGCGTCCACCGCATGAAACCTTTGACAGTCACACCGGCACCATGACAGTCACGAGTTGAACTGGGGCCTTCTCAGAATCAACGAGTTTGTACCCGAGTTCACGCGTCAATCAGTTTGATTGACAGACGCCCGCGGCGAAGATCGGGTCCACCCACCGCGTTTGCGCTTTCCAAGGAGCAGTGCTCACGCCGCAACGCCAGCGAGCGGCAGGATTCATCTATCAGCTTTATCGCACAGACTGTGCACACACGCACGAAGAAATAAAAGTTATATCATCACGTGGCTGCGATGTCTCGCAGTCAATTTCACCGCGCTCACGACGTACCAATCACAGCCGCGTTGCCGCAGTGATGCGAGCACCCCTGGTGACAACCTGTCCGTATATTTATCCGCAATATTTGATAGAAGCGAAACGAGCTGCACGAGAGTGTAGCGTGTGCACCCTTGTTGCCTTCGAGAGTGGAAATTTCCATGCTGCGGGTGGAACGAAAGAACATGCCCGAAAGTGGAAGAACGCCCACGAACACGCCGGTGGGAGGCGCAATGCTGAGTTGGCAAAAAGATAGCGCGACAATCACGCTGACGTCGCTGCACTGTTGAATGTGGACTGAGTGGCGGCGCTGACGTGTTCGCACGTGGTGTTTCTTTGATTACCGCCGCAGATGCCCCACATGCGTTTTTGACGCCACGCTCGTTCATGTAGCCGTTTTTGTCAATGCTGCTATCACGCGCTCCGCTCTGTCTTTGTGCCATGACCGCCGCAGTGCGAGCTCGGAGCAAACTCGTGTGCCCGAGAAGCTCGCGCCATCCTGCATAGCACCCCAGTTCTGTGACTCTCGGGCCGCTCGTGTGTTTATAAAAATATTCGTTATAAATTAAGCGCTCGACCAAATGCGCTGACATTTCGCCAGCTTGTTTGTGAGCACTCAAAGATTAATCCAGATTATGAGCGAAAATTTGGCGTCATGGCCCCTTTCAAATATCAGGTTTTGCTCAGCAGTGATGTCGGCATTTTTGCTGAAATTTGCTAGGAATTTCAGATTTGCTAGGAATTTCAGAATGTAACCCACCCTAAATACGCGAGCCATCGCGTAAATGAGCTAATGTAATTGAATGCGATTACCTATGCAAATTCTTTTTGGTTGGAAAGGTATCGCTGTGGGCGCAGCTTACATTTATTCATAGGGTGTCCCTGACTGCAGATGCACGCTTGGCAAGCTCCGAAATGGAGATTCAGGCGTGCTCTGCCACCATAGGTCGGCGAACTCACTCATGAGTAGACTCAATCGGACTCACTATGACTCAAATCGGGACGTGAGTTTGAGTCTGGGTGAGTCCGAGTGACTAATATTTTTGTGAGTTTGAGTGCGAGTGAGTCCGGTTGGAAGAAATTTTCGTGAGTGTGGGTCCGAGTGAATTCGGCTCGGGAAAATTTTGGTGAGTCTGAGTCCGAGTGAGTCCAAAGCGCAAGATATATTTCTTGAGTGAGTCTGAGTGAGTTTCACATTTTTTTGCGGACCTATTCCTATCTACTCATATTCAGCATTACTATCAGCCTTACTTGGATTCATGTTTATAGTCACGTCTGCTCACGCGTATTCCAAAGCAATGTCGTTCATACGCAATTTCAATATTTATTGATCAGAGGCGCGTATTACGTAGGGGGGGGGGGAGATGCCTTGACCTCACCCCCGCTAAATCTTCTAGGGAAGTTCTTGATAAATATATTTTATGTTGTCATCTCTTTCAAGGAAAATGATCTCACTGGTCTGCGAGCACTTAAAACTCGTATTCGAAGGTACTATATCAAACGGTACTAAGAAGGGCACCGATTACGTGAGATATTGGTGTTAAATAGCATTGACACCATGGTCGAAAAAATCTAATTCCAGGCTAACGGACTCATGAGTCCACTCACTAGTACTCACACAGACTCAGATCGAGCGATGATTCTGAGTCTGAGTGAGTCCGGTTGATTAATTTTTTGGTGAGTGTGAGTCCGAGTGAGTCCCGTTGAAAAAAGTTTCGTGGGTGGGAGTCCGAGTGAACCCGGCTCAGGAAAATTTTGGTGAGTCTGAGTCCGACTGAGTCCTAAGTGCAAGACATATTTCATGAATGAGTCTGAGTGAGCTTCACAAGTTTTGCAGGCCTATTTCTGCCACTATGCGTGTTGTTCGTGAGGCTCTGCAGCGCTGAGCCGCTGTTATTGTTAAAAAACATTTGCGGACTTGACGCTTAGGCTGATCGCCTTGTTGACCGTGGCCGAAGGCCGAAAATGATTCTGTTCGTGAATCAACTCAAGAGCATACGGGCTTATTTGAATACCCCTTATTGAAGCCATGCCATTTTCTTTTGTTTTTTTTCTGTCACTCCTGTTCTGCCTAACTGCAACTCCCATAATTTGCGAAGTTCGACAGTAAGAGAAAACTGATGGTTTCAGCCTATTTTACAACTGATCTGGAAGCTTGTGCTTCATGCTTGGGGGGAGTGAAAGGGCATGACACCTGGTAAAAACGATCATATCGGGCTAATTTGTGTTTACAGTGTAGCGGATATCCATCTACGACAGCAAATGCTTTTGTGTATGAATAAAACAGTTTGTCTCTATGCATTAACTGTGATGAGAAAAAGGGCAGTTTGCTCCATTTTTACTTAGTACTTTCTTAAGGCCTCTTCTAAGAGCAAATGAAAGCCCTAGTCGGCAATGATTTAAATCTGCCATCATTCTCCTAATTTCAGCATAATTTATTGGTATCCACGCAGTGACAAGCCAACCATTTCACATGTGCTACGATGCCAGATACATTCATCGCACGCGCTAAAAATGAGCCCTCTTGCAGACCAGCATGGCATATGTTTCGTGCATTCCGCTTTACGCAGCGCTATCACCAAGCATATTTTAATGCATTGAGACACAATGGCATTTCCGTTGAATTCATTTCACTTAGAGCTTTACATTTCTGAACGTGAACATATAAGTAGAGGAATCAATCAGAAAAGTTTTACAGTGGACCTTCGTGCATGAAAACAATGAAATTAACTCTTGGGACCTCCAGAATCCGTTTTTATAATTCACCAGAACAATTGTTCTCCAAAGCTTCACATTTGAAAACAAAGTACACTTTTGTTCTGGGAAAACTTGCAGCTTATATTATTGATATGTGTTTTATTATTTATTCGAAGAATGACGTAGTCTTTCAATATCAAGCAGTCACTGAAGAATGTCTGTGCTTTTTTATTGGAAGGGCTACAACAGAAAAGCTACAGTTCATGTCTGAATGCTCCGAAAAATTAATATGCGTATGCTTCCGGCATTAATAATTGCTCTGCAATGCAGGATTGATACGTGATGCTACATTAAAATTAACGTTAATTAGAGTATTCCTTCTCATCATGAAATGCACAAATGAGTGAATAAAAGTTCACTAACGAATTTCCTAACGGCGACTGTTACGTATTAGGCGGCTGGACAACCGCCGGCTCAAGAAACAGACGGACCCGTGCACACAGCACCAGGAAGACAATCCCCATTTATTTCTTCCTCGACGCGATTTTGTGTGCGCTCCGCAACCAATCGGAGGGCGTCAAAAAAAAAAAGATAAAAATTTTAGAATATACCTTGGCAAGCTCGGCAATGCTATCTGAATGCTCTAAAGTAGAGCGTGACAAGCACCGCAAACGATACGACTCGTACAAAGATGCCCATATCAGAAGGCGTTCAAGAGGATTATGTTTCATGAACAACTGTAGGTGGGAACAGGTGGCCAGCATTTGGGGAAAGTTTGTACGAACAAAGCGCTGACGTGTTTCCCACGGTCACATTGTCCTTGCTCTTGGCATGGGCGAAGACACCTAGGTGCATGGTGGCGCGGACAGACAAGTTGAAGTATAGACACCGTATAAAGGACGAAGAAGGCACTGGGAGTGCTCAGGCTCGAACGAGAAGTCCGCACAGAGTGGCTGGGACGGCCAAGAGAACGCCACCTGCAGATCGGGCTCCTCTCGCCGATTGGCTGCCGAGCATATAGCGAAAGGGAGCAGATGGCGGATGCCTGACGCTGGGTTCATCTCGCCAGCCGGCACGACATGACCTGAAATTATTAGATGTCAAGCATCTTATGGCGAAGCTTAATCCGGTGGTGGTGGTGTGCCGCGTGCCCATCCCTTACTGCGCATGCGCAAACCCTTTAAAAAAAATAAAAATAAAAAACCTCCTCTCCCCCCTCTCTCTCTCCTCTAGGCATCCCTCCCCGCGGCAACCACACCCTCACTGCGCATGCGCCTCCCCTCCTCTCTCCCCTCTTACACTCCCCCCCTCTCTCCTCTAGGCATCCCTGCCCGCGGCGTTCACACTCCCACTGCGCATGCGTGTCACCCCCTCTCTCTCCTCTTCTACGCTCCCGCCTCTCGCCTCGCGATTCCGACGCAGGCAGCGTCTGCTAGCGAGTTTCTTGGTTGATAAAACCGACTGCTCGCGCTGCACAACCGTTTTGACCTCCAAGATGATGCCGGTGGGAGATTTCTCTTGTGCGTTGTTAAACAATAAAAATTCGCAGCGTGCGCGTTAACTAAAAGCGGAGTGCGGGTTTCTGTGTCCAGTCGGAGTCTTCTGTCTCTCATTGCCCATTAGCAGCGATTGGCATGTTCCAGTAGGAAACACTGCTCCATCACTGCCTGCTTTGCGCCTCCCCAGTTTTCTCTCCTGCGCAACGCTGCGATGCGCGCCAGCGTCAACGCCGCCGCCAGTGTAAGCGTTAGCGCCCGCTGCTTCACATCTACACATGGTTCCCTTAAGCGGGAGATGGTGTAATTTTTTTAGTGAATGAGTGGCAGGAACACAGTTACTACGTCAGAAGCCACATGGTGTTCACGTTTAAGAAAGCCCGATAGTTGAATTCACTGGGAGTAGATGACATAAAAAACCGAACACGAGAATGAAAAAAGCTTGCGCCGAGTTGCGTGCACACAAACAACGGAAAAAAATCGGACACATCTCCCCGTAGGGGAACCCTAAGTAGTATGCGAAGCACTCGGGATCGCTCTTACCGTAAATCATCCGTGACATTGCCCACTCGCGCATGTAAATGAGTGACAACGCGTGTGTACAGTATATACAATGAGTTTTTGCCGTTGTTGCCGCTTTGCCTTTCGCGGGCGAGAGCGCGTTCACGATCGTTTTAATCCATGGCAGAAAAAAGAATTTGTGGTCTGTAACGCGCTTATTTTCATCGTCATCAGCGTCATCGTCATGACGTATAGTGGGTACCTTGCATGTGCTGTGCCGTGATGGCAGAAAGAGAGTGTGTAATCTAGCACGCGCTTATTCTTCATCGTCATCAGCGTCATCGTCATTGTTATGACGTATAGTGGGTACATTCCATGTGCTGTGCCGTGATGGCAGAAATAGAATGTGTGGTCTGTACCCTGAAATATTGAATCAGCACTGATTAAACGCCTAAGTATTGTCCCTTTCGATGCGATTTCCTGTGCAAGAAATTCAATTATATTGGCGCATTCGTAGAAATTTCTATTTGAATATGTGAAGTACAATATCCTGACTGCGTCTTTGAAGACCGAAGTTGAAAAGTGCCACATGTGTTGGACTTGAAATAGACGAGCACGAAAGTTGCAGTTACATGTATGTAGTAAGGCCGGTGGTCTCGAAAAAATTTGTCTAGGAGCGTTTATTTAGATTTCTTTACCTATGTATAACCTGCTGTCAGCAATGTTAAATCCGTCTGATACATGTAGCTCAATGGGAGCTTTAAATTGCTCACTTTATTTCGCCTCAGGATTATCCGACACTATATATTTATTAAAAACTCAAATGTAACGTTAATCTAACGACACGTTCCAGTTTCGGAAATGTAAATGTAACGAGTTCCTTTAGCAGTAGAGGAACTTGTAACGGGAACTCGGTTACAAGATTGGGAAGGAACGAGGAACGAGCTTTCGTTCCTGTTTTAGAGGAACGTGTACAACACTGCCTTGAACTCCGCGTGATATGCGGTTAAAATCATGTCCTTTGAAAAATGCTTAGGGTGGACATGGTCGGTAGGCATTAGAGTTCAGTCTTCCCTGAGAATTACACCACGCCAAAGCTCCACAGGATCACTGTGGGATGGCACTTTGAAGAGAGGCAAACACTCCGCAGAAGTCCGATAGCCATAACGGCAGTTTGGTACAAAACACGTTCTACCCATTTCAGACACCTCTCAGCAATTCGATGGCACCTTCATCGATACAGGAGCATAAAACGCACGTGAACAAAAAAATCCCGGCTTCAAAACAGCGAGGCAGCGCAGGCCAACAAAAAGGCGCCGAATCAGCAGCCTTGCGCGTTGCTTCCAAGACGACTGACCCAATGCCACCTAGAAAAATAATTCAGGCCTGCTCACTAGTCCGGGCATGGCCTCTGACGTCACTCAGTTTTGGCCCTCGTCTCCTGCCGAGTAGACGTGCGCATGCGTGCTCCCGCCGTTCGAGAGAGCAGGATTGCTAAGCCTGGCGAAACTTGTCGTGATGTGCTGGTGTTTCTTTTGTCGACTGCATGAAGACGACCGGGTTTTTCTGCGTCTGTGAAGTGCTGCGTGGTGATATGATGTGCTTCGTTCACTGAATGTTCGCGTAGTGTACACCTGCATGTTCTCCCAATGGGGCAGTGCTGCGGGCCCAACTGTCGCCGCTATTGACAACGCACCGGAGGTTCGAGTGCTTTCATTCCCCAAGGACGGCCAAAAAGTGAAATGAGAGCGTGCCGTTCATCGGGATGACATCGATATGTGTTCTCTGCGTGATTCGGAGGTATGTTTTCCGATTTGTTTGGAAAGCCCCTCCTCCAACATCTTCGGCTCTTTCTGCAAAATGCTGTCGTGAGCGCTTCTGACTTGTTAGCGTAAGCCTTGACATTAGACACTTTTAGCTGAGTGTCGCTGACGCTCACCGCCGCGATAACGTGGCGTCCCGAGACTTGATATCAACTGCATAGATTTCGCGTTTTTGACGAGCGCGTTTGCCGAGACGCGGTCTGCTTGGCCGCGAAACGACGGCGAAACGAAGCAGACGTACAGGGGGGGAAGGGAGTCAAAAGTTCCCAGGCCACGCTGCCATAGGAATACATGGGATAGTGGCCTGGGAACTTTTGACCAGCCCTGTACCTTCACGCTCCGCTCAACCGATTTCGCAAGCGGAGAGAGAGATGCATTTTACGTTCTGCTGCTCCGCACCCCGCGAACACATCAAATAATCTCTGCGTGATCTTTTCACAGAAGACGTTGGTGGCAATGTCTTTACAGCCACCCGTGCGCGCTCGCTCGGTCAAGACGCGTGTTACGTCACGGCGGCAGTGAGCAGGCCTGAAATCTAGGTGGCATTGACTGACCACGCTCGTCGTAGCGCCATCTACGAAGTCACCGACTAAGCTGCAAGCCAACTGATAACCGCCCGAACATAATCTGGACAAAATGGCTGCTTGGGCGAGTTGGTGATTCATGATTGCGTGATATACGAGCGCGTAACGTGAACAGGGACTAAGAAAGACAAGGACAAGCGCGTAAGGACAAGCGCGTAAGGACGCGATTGTCCTTGTCTTGCTTAGTCCCTGTTCACGTTACGCGCTCGTACATCAAGCAATCATAATCTGGACGCGTGGGATTGCGCTTTTTCCCAAGTTGGGGGGAGAGTGTCAGCACGTGTTTATGTATATTCGTACAGCGTGCTCAAAAGCAACGCCCATTCCGCGGTTACTGGCCTCACAGTGAACTTAGAAACGGAGAGAGTAATTTGGTGCCGCGGGAACCGGTTCTCTGAAACAATTTTTTAATCGCTACAAAAGCACCTTTACGCGCCGTATTTGAACGCACAATAGTCGGCTCAGTCCTGCGTAGAGTGTGTGCAAGCGCACTAGTGATATTTGCGAAGTTCAGTATGTAGCTTCTGTAGTAGTCAGCAAAACCCAAAATGGAGCGTGCGTTAGTCTTCGTTTTTGGCAAACGGGAGCTAGTGGTCGACTAAATTTTTAGTTCAGAAGGACGTCGCTTCAGTTGGCCGACTAACGAAGCCTGGCTAGCTAATGAGAAGACCATGAAAACGCGGCCTGCTTACGTTATCGCGTTCTGCTCTTGAAGACGAACACCCAGTAATTTGGGACATCGCTTTTAGTTCACAGTTTTTCACACCACGTGGCGTATAGACCTTCAACTTTCAAAGTTGGCGCGATGACGCATGCCGCGCGCCAGACAAAACCACAATGCATATAAAAAAATGCAGCACGATATCGACTATCGTCACCGGGAGCGAACCGTGATCGCTGACTGATAAGCGCAAGGCGTACGACGAGCGGTCGGCTGGCTGCTCGATCGTGAATCGGCAGTTATATTGCAATGAATGCATGCACACAAGTCACTTGGCTTTGCTTGAAAAACACTTATTTCGAAAGGGCGTGCTGCCCATCCTCTCGTCCTTTTCAATATATTTCGTCCGATTGTATCGTCGTCGTCCCACGCGGGTTTCTTGAACAAAGTGGGGACGTCCTCTGGTCTCTGCCGTTTTCGTAATCTAAGAAAGCTAATTTCAAGAAAATAATACCAGCCTATGAGGTGGTGATGGCTTTTTGAGAATATGTAGAGACAGACTTGACGTCCCTAATATTTGTTGGCGTCACTTTACAAATGATTTTTTTTTTTTGCACTATAGAGTGAAGGCAATAGGCCGTGCCATACTCACTGCCAGTGACAATCTTTTTCAGAGCTCAAGAAGGAGCAGAAATAAAGGCCGAAAATTGATAACAAGGACGAGATTTCTCAATGACTTTCTGAATTTAAGCATTTTAAATACGACGCCTAAATTTAAACAGCGCTCTTTACGTTTCTAGAGCACATAATAAAATACGTCCGAAAGAATGTATTTCATTATGTACATGGCATGCTATACGTCTCGTCTTCTGTCTTCGCCTCTTTGCTAACTGTCGTGAAAGCGTAATGAAACCAATTATGTTCAGGTATACGCCCACCCACCGCGGTGGTGTAGTACAGTGCTCGGGTTCTGACACGAAAGCCGCGTGTTCGATCCTTGCAGCGGCGGGTCGCATTTCGATGGAGGCGAAATGCTAGAGGCCCGTATAATGTGCGATGTCAGTGCACTTTAAAGAATAGCCATATGGTCGAAATTTCCGGAGTCCTCAACAATGGCGTCCCTCATAATCATATCGTGGTTTTGGGACGTAAAACACCCGATAGTATTTATATGTACAGTGTCGTCCACTGTTAGGGTGAACGCGGCTCAGCGTGGCCACGCATCGAAGCGTAGCGGCGCATGCGCACACGGACAAATGGGAGATAGTTTACGTCGTCTGCTTCATCGCTCGAGTTTGCAGCTCCGTAGTAGGCAGGCGCCGGTCTTGCTTAGCCGTGCGCTGGAGTGCGCCTGCGCCACTTCAGTTCGATGCGCGGCCGCGCCGGCTGCATTGGCGCTTAACTGAGCGCTGCTATGCTGAGCCGTGTTCACCCTAACAGTGGATGCCACTGTACATGACCGTAAAGCCCACCTGTTTGTTTCGCTGGCTATGCGGTCTGCACAACGGCATCGGGTCTTGGTTTGAGGCCCGGCTATTTCGACCCGTTTTATTTAGAACGAGGAACGCGTACAAGCGAGTTTGAAGTTAGCGCTCGTTTGGTTTCCTTGCTGCTACTTGTGTCATTGTTTCTTTGCTCGTCTTGCTCAAGAACAGCGTGCTTACATTTTTACATGGTAATGTTTCTTAAAAGGTCATTCGGCAGTACCCATTTAATACTTGCGTGATGCGCTTATTGAAGAGTCTTTGAAGCAACCACTCATTGTGAAATTCACATGTTTGACGCTGGTGCGATTCTGCGCTTCTGCCACGGAACATTACATGCGTTAAGGGGCTCCTCAGACTACATGGCGTTATTATAGGTTTTTCTTTTCGAAACAGATTCAAGCACCGGAGTGACCGTGTTGTGGAACACATGTTTTCCATGCAGAAGTCCTGTGTTCGACCTCCACTCGAGCCAAATGTTCATATCGTTTATTTATTTGCGTCTATCTGGAACTTTCGCCCACGGGTAACGATTATTTCTGGCTTACAACGAAAGACGCCGACACCAGCGCCGACGCCGAATTTTTTCTGCAAAACCATCTGTTTAACGCAGGTTAAAACAGATCGCTCTTTTGCGGAATACTTAGCCACCAATGAAATCACGGGTTGCTCCAAAAGGCGTGGTTGGTGTAATATCTATAGCATACCACATACCATGCATCGTTCACATTAGTGACGACTCTAATAAGACAGGTGCTCACTTTTTCCAAGAAAATTTGTGGTTGACAGAATAATAATAATAATAATAATAATAATAATAATAATAATGTATTATTATTATAAATTATTATTATTACTGCTGTTGTTGTTGTTGTTGTTGTAAAGGTGTTTGTTGAACTCTGGCGTAGGGGTCGGCCGGTAGCTTGATCAACGGCTCAAATCAATGGACCTTGAGAGCGAGCGAGCGGCGCCCTCGGGCAATGCGCGGTAGACACACACCCGCGATGTCACTGGAGAGGGTCACTCACTTATTATTATTATTATTATTATTATTATTATTATTATTATTATTATTATTATTGCCATTATTTTGTCAACCACAAATTTTCTTTGAAAAAGTGAGCACTTGTCTTATTACTGTCGGGGCGCTGGTGTCGGTGTCGTTATTATGAGCGAAAAATAAGCGTCGCCCGAGGACGAAAATTTGAGATAGATGCAAATAAATTAACATGAATATTCGGCTCCAGCGGAAATTCAACCCAGGACTTCTGCCTGGAAAACAGGGGTTCTATAACACAGCCACGCCGGTGCTTGAAACTGTTTTAAAAAAATACTTATAATAATGTCATGTTTATTTATTTATTTAATTTATTTATTTTATTTATTTATTTATTTATTTGTTTATTTACACTTCACCTACATCGCCATAAGGCATTGCGTAGGGGAGGTACACACGGGTAATAACATAACATAGTTCTCAATCGATATAATAGATACAACAACAACAAATACAACAATACACAAGATACTTTTGAGAGAAAAAAACACTCGAACAATGGTGAATTACACATATTATAAACAGCGTCACAGTCATACATTTTAAACACCTACACGCTTCGAGATAACAAACCATTCTTATTAACAGTGATACTGTGGGCGTTGTTACAGGGAAGAAAAAAAAGGTTTCATTATCAGTTTCATTAACGATATCGTCCGGGAGACGGTTCCATTCCTGTGTTGTTTTTACGAAAAAGGAACTACCAAAAGAGTGAGTTTTGTAGGGGTATTCTAATATTTCGTGAATGATCTCGTCGA
>JALIZH010025940.1:0-42123 GCA_030522465.1 Rhipicephalus appendiculatus | reverse complement strand
TTTTCAAGAGCCATACCTCCCTCCGGCGACCACGAGAGAAAGAGAAGTACAAGCCGATGATGTATCCCACCGCCGTGAGGATGCAGAAGACGACTGTGTCCGTTAAGTCCAGTCTACTTGGGGTAGACATGCTGCTGCCGGTTGGTCTCAACGGCTGCGTTAATAATTATTTGTGTGCGAGTTAAACGTGCTGTAACGCCGTGTTATGCTGACATAAATTGTCGTGCGAGTAACAACCAAAATCATAGAAACAAGTAAGGCGATTAACACGAGATAGTGATTTGAGGCATACTTTTTGCGTGGCATTTCTGTGCTCCTACGCGTCAGCGCCTTTCCAATCGAGCGTCAACATTGTGCTTCGCGCATAGCGCCACGTAGCAATATAAATAATTTACCGCAGGATGTGCCATTTATTTGTGTTTTCAATATCTACTTCTACCTTAAGCAATCTAGCGCCATTGTTTGTGTCTTTCTCTGTCTGGTCTTTTGTCTTTCGCGCTGTTTCCCTCCACTATAACGTGACCCATAGCTAGCCATTTTAGCGCATTGAAACCAATGTTCGCCTTCATGAGGTGCGCAGATAGACAATAAATGCGTTGTACCTACGAAGTTGTGGCAGTTTCGATTGAATTTTTAATAATTGCTGGGTGTTAACGTCTCAAAAACACAGTATGTTTATAAGAGACACCGTAGTGGGGGGGATCCGGAAATTTCGACCACCAGGGGTTCTTTAGCGTGCACCTAAATCTGGGCATGCGGGCCTCAAGCATTTTCGCCTCCATCGAAAATTTCTCATTGAAATGACTTTGGGCGAGGAGATCTCTGCTACAATAACAAGAACTTTGCGCAGCCGCCTAGAAACAACAGTGTAGTGACTTCAAGTACCTAAAGGGGTTGTGTTCGAGCGCGTGTTTTCTAGTTTTCAGACATTTTAGAAATAAAAATACTTGCATGATTTCTTGACCTGCACTTTGACACTTTCGCTTCCTCTCGAGCTCGGCGCGTTGAATGCAACCTGATGCTGTCGCTGGCCGGGTTTCAGTGCAACTACATTGCATGTTTTGCAAAGAACTATTCGCCTAACCCCTACCAGACGGAAAAAAAAGCGACAGAAGAAAGATAAGGGGATGTTAGGGACTCGGTGGAGTGCGACAGTTCTGGGCTCGCACTCATTAGTAGGACATCTGCTGAAATCGTGATCACGCGCATATGCTGTTTGCAGCAGCTGCCCATAACAGGCCTACATACGCTGTCCAGACTTTACGCGCAAACTTGCAACGAATGCGCCTAACGTGGCTTCAACCCTCCGTTGTTTTCGTCACTGTAGTAATTGACTATCCCTTACAAGAATGGCTGTTGATTTCCCACAACCATAATGTTCCGCGATTGTTGACTCATTTGATTATCCATCATTCCGCAATACTAAATGAGTTGCCTGAATATTTCGTCAGAACTACTTCTGTTAAGTTTCATGTATGCGATTCTGCCCGAATACGACTGAAAAATTATTTTGTTAACAGTATATTTGTTCAGCAGTTCGCAATAAAAATGCAATTGGCGTAGTAACGTTGGAGATAATATTTAGGATTACTATTGGCTTCTATTGCTGCTATCATGGGTCATTAAGTAGTCCTTGTGCCATTTTTCACGTGGACAGGCAAACTTTAGGGTTTGTTTGTTTTCTACGCAACTGGGCTGTTTTCATTGATTGTTTGTTTGACCTTGGTGGCGCTTCCTTCCCTTTGGGTTGTCCATGCTCCGCTGTTAGTGTTTAGTTCGATATTATTAATGACGAGAGTCTTTCTTGGGATACTTCAAGCAGGCTGAAGGCAAGAGTCGCTTCGCGTGATAATCTCGGGCTATTTTCATCACCTTTGGGTGCTACGCTGCTGAGTCTACACTGGTGCGTGGCCATGAAGGGATGTTAATGGTGACGTCTCGGCATTTTTGTTATCGGGTGCCTGTATCGCGATTGTAATCACCCTTGTCAGTTGCTTTAATAAATTACCATATTGCTTGAATAAACCTCAGTTGAGTGTTGAGAGCTTTTCCTGTTCGCCCCTTTTGTGCCTCGCCGTTTCTGTAGCGCTCATTTCTTCCGCGTCAAGTCACGGAAAGCGCTGCTTAAAAAAATCACGCCATATACACGAAGTGAATGATGATGAGTGGGTGAAGCTCGATCGTTTTCATCCATGGCAGAAAGAGAATGTGTGGTCTGGAACGCGCTTATACTTCATGATCATCAGCGTCATCGTCATCGTTATCACGTGTAGTGGGTACATTTCCACTATACTGCGTCATCGTCATCTTTATCACGTGTAGTGGATACATTCCACTATACTGGAACGCGCTTATACTTCATCGTTATCACGTGTAGTGGGTACATTCCACTATACTGCGTCATCGTCATCTTTATCACGTGTAGTGGGTACATTCCACTATACTGGAACGCGCTTATACTTCATCGTTATCACGTGTAGAGTGTACATTCCACTATACTGCGTCATCGTCATCTGTATCACGTGGAGTGGCTACATTCCACTACACGTGGCTACCTACCTACCTACTACTACTACTACTACTACAGAGGAGGGACAGACCCACACCCTAAGGAGCTTCGCCCCTAAAACGGTAACAAAAAAAACTTCCCCATCTCCCGCTAAAGGGAACCATGTGTGGATGCGAAGCAGCGGAGAGATGGTTAGTTTGAGTGGGAGATTGTGTAATTTTATTGAGAGGATGAATGAGAATGTATAAGAGAAGACTGAGAATGTGATGGTTGCGTGTTTATTTAGGGAACGTACGCGATTCCTAGCGTCGATGCACGAAACGCTTTCAAGACGACGGCCTGGTGATCGGTGAAGTGTAGCGTCAAGGGTTGCTTTTCAAGAGTTTTCATTGTGAAGTTTGCTAAGATGAGGTCTATGCACGTTCCCTTTACGGTGGTTCGCTGGTATGTGGTCGTAGGAAATGCATCGCAACGAGTAGACGTCTAGCATGTGGTGGATCAGCCAATCGTTCGTCGTTATATCCACGTTGAAATCACCCGCAAGTACGAAGGGCGCGTGTCTGTATGTCTTTGTGTACTGTGCCATGGCCTTTTCTAGGTAACGTTCGACGGTCCCTCTGGAAATGTTGGGTGCGAGATAAATTGTCATGATTACGATGTTGTTGTCGTTGTCAAAGTAGAGTCTAACGGCCGAGTGCTCTCCGTTGTGTGCTTTGCCGGTAGGTTGTAGATCTAAGGCTTTTGCGTGGAGATGGCGTTTTACGTACATGGCTACACCACCGGCAGGACGTTCTGTCTCCTCAGTACACGCGATCGCTTCGTAGCCGTTGAACCGTCAGGTCTTGCGGCGTTCCACGTTTCTGTGAGACACAGTACGTCTGCTTTGGTTAGGACGCGATCACGTTCGATGTCTCTGGCGTGTGCGTTGAGGGATCGGCGCCCTTTCGGAAAGCGCGGAGGTATCGCTGAGTGACGGTGTCGAGACGTTTGAATTCATCGATCATGTTCTAGTCCACGTTGTCGTTCTTGGGGTGGAAGCGATGGTCACCGGCAGCGTTAGTCAGGTAGAGGTTTTGAATGTTCGTGCACCTGGTTAAGGCAACGTAGACGAGTTTCTGTGGGTGCGTCTTCCAGTATTCGTATACAATGGAAGAGTAGGTTCCTCCCTGGGACTTGTCTACGGTTACGGCGCTCGCCTGGACCAGGCGGAATCGTGTCAACATTGTGTCGTTTGCATGCGACACCGCTGTTGCGGTGGATCATCAACGTGATGTGCCGCGGTTCTATGGGTATCCACGTCGTGTCAACGACATAGCCCAAACGTTTCGCCTCGCTCACTGCGTGGTTGGAACGAAGTCGAGCGAGCTTCCCCGTTGTGGGAACGTCGAAACTATAACCGCAATCGTCTGGGAAACGCGCCTTCTTCGTCTTGATGAGATTGTGTGCGACACTTAGTTCACAATGTTTTAGAGTTCCCACTGTGCCGTTTACGAGGCCGTTGATGACGTCTATGTTAGCCGTTATCATGTAGGGCTTGTTGTAGACTAGTAGGATTTGCTTGGGTAGGTTAGTGAATTCTGTGTTAGACATCTTGGCCACCTTCTCCTTTTGCCTTGTCCATGGCTTCTTTCGTTGCGCATCCCAGGAAGGTGTCCTGGGTTCGCACTACTTGATGTTGTAGTTCGTCGTTGTTGTAGGAGCAAGTGGCCGCCACGAAGGTGTTGACGTCTTAGTTACTGTAGAAGAGGCGAACTGCTGCTGGGGCGCGCCTGAGTGCGTTCTCCGCGGTAAGGAAGCGACTCTCCAGTAGGCGACTTCGCTGTCGTCGAGAGCCCAGTATTCTACCACTGAGCCATGACAGTTTTTTTAGATGCGAAGCATCTTATGCTCGGGGCTATGTCCGTCCGGCGTCCCGCGTCCCCCGTCCCCCGGCCCGCGTCCGGCCACCTTCATGAAGTAGGGAAGCACCCATTATGCGAACCAGAACACTGTAGTAATATGAAGGCCGTCAACCCTAACACAGTCATCAGAGTCATGGCCGAGAGCACAGAGAGGCTGCTTAGCAATGGCTAGGCAGGTGGTGTCTGTCGCCCAGGTGGACCCCATTCCTTGAGTCATGGCCCAGAGCACAGAGAGGCTGCTTAGCAATGGCTAGGCAGGTGGTGTGTGTCGCCCAGGTTGACCCCATTCCTTAATCTTGCTTGCATGTGTTTGGAGGGGGCTTAGTCCGTCCCTCCTTCCCGCGTCCCACACCACCACAGCGCATGCGCGTCTCGTCCCCCCCTCTCTCTCCTACGCTCACCCCCTTTCTCTCCTCTAGGAATCGTCTACTCTACGGAGCGTCCCACACCCCCCCACAGCGCATGCGCGTCCCCTCCCCTATGCTCTACTACGCTCACCCCCTTCCTCTACTCTAGGAATCATCTACTCTACGGAGCGGCTCCCACATCCCCACAGCGCATGCGCGTCCTCTCTCCTCTAAGAATCCTCTACTCTGCGGTGTGGCTCCCGTCTCTTACACCCCCCACAGCGCATGTACGTCCCCCCCCCCCGTCCTTTCCTCTAGAAATCCTCTACGGAGCGGCGCGCACGACAGGTGGTGTGACAGCTGGTTTAGATCAACAAACTGCACTCTGAGGACTCTAATGACATATGTTTCACTATCATAAGTTGATTATTAGTGGGGAAAATCAAGGTTGAGGTTTTATTCTTAAATTTGGCGCCGTTCTCTGCGCGCTTGACGTCAGAAATTCCAACTGTACTTTTCGTATTTTCACGACATTGGCTCGATGAAATTTTCTGAAACTTCGCATACTAGGTCTATGGCACCCACAGATGACAATGCACCTCATTTTTGTCGATTAGAAGCTACGTAGGACTCAGTAGACGCCTTCAGAATCTATGACGTCGCGGTGTTTGGTGCGGGAATCTCAAGGTGGCGTCTCCACCCGCATTTTCTTTTCGCGTGTTTTCTCGCTTACCAAGCGTCGTGTAGCGGTAACAGCGCTGTTTTCGGGATTGTGAAATTGTACTTAACTTATACGCGAAAAATCGTTTTGCCCTTTAGTGTCCCTTTAAGGGGCGTCTTTCACGCCTTGGTCGCAAGTAGATCATATTCTGTGGCCTCTACAAAATATCCTGGATAATCCTGTCTCCACTTAATAATCAGTCTTCATGGTAAGGGCTTTAAGTTCACGGATAATGGTTTAAGTACAGCAAAAAATGCAGGAGCCCTCGACCTATCGCGAAAAGAAGGGCAAGCTATGCTTGGCGTATGCATGCCTGAAGTACTATTTTTCTTTCTTTGTTTGCAAAGGCGCTCCCAACTGCACCTACACAGCGTCGTGCCTAATGGCAACTGCACCTACACAGCGTCGTGCCATGGCTACGGCGCCCGAACGAGAAGTCATGCGTTCCGGCCACTCTGAAATGTGGGAACGTGTAATGACAAGACAGCTCGGTGAAAACTTGGAAGACGCTTGAGCTCTGCTTTTAGGAGTAGAACGCGGACATCGTAATCGGGCCCCGTGTGCATCGGCGTCGACCGCGTCGCATGGAAAGGCTCATTTGTGTGCGTAACAGAGACCATTTCAAACTGTCCTAGAATACGTACTGCAAGCGCCCACTACGCTATAATTCTTCCTTCAGCATATTGGCGAAGTGCCCATTACGCGTACGTAAGGTGCCATGCACTCCTGCGCATCTGCACACTTTTAAATGGGTGTGCAGCTTTAAACCATCCACGCGCTGCTTAATTTACATGTTTTGGCACTTTGTGCGATTCCACTATTCTGCCGCGCAATATTACATGCGTTGCAGTACGTGACATTCTCAGACTTGTTGCAGTACATGACAATGTTATAGCATTTTTTTACAGAGCAACTTCAAGCACAGGCGTGACTCCATGGTAGAACACCTACTTGCCGCGCAGAAGGCCTGGGTCCAATTCTCAATCGGGCCCAAGATTTTTAAATGCGAAGCATTTCTTAGCGAACAGCAGGCAATTAGACCGTTTCTTTCTTTCTTTCTTTCTTTCTATCTATCTATCTATCTATCTATCTATCTATCTATCTATCTATCTATCTATCTATCTATCTATCTATCTATCTACCTAGCCGCCTACGTCTGGGTCCTCTCGCGATCGCCTCTTTAACTTGGTGTACACCAAAATTGGTATGGGATGGTGAGGCAGTTTGAGGATTATTATTATCTGGTCACGACATGAACAACGTGAAAATCCTGTCGCGTACGTCGGCAAATCCTTTCCTCCAGACACGTGTGGCACTTACCCGCATACCACAGGCCGTGGTACGCAGGTATGCGCCACAGGTGATCGGCAGTTTATATCTACTCTGCAACGGCGAGGACAGACATTAGTAACTTAAATTTGTAACAATAATTGTTGGGGCTTAAAGTCCCAAATAACTCAAACGTGAGAGCTTTAAAAGAAACTGACATCAGCAGCGTAGACCCAACGAATGAAAAGATAATCAGAATCTTAGCAGGAATCGAACCCAAGCGCTCTGCGAGCCAATCGGGTATTCTACCACAGAGCAAGCCATGCAAGGTCTTGAAACTGCTTTGTAAAAAGACGCTATGCAGGCGTATTATCGGTGCAACTTCGATTGTGGTTGCAGTGCTGGCTATCTAATTTGATGGCAAAACGATAAACATTATTTATGTAACCCTACGACACAGACGTCATGCCGAGTTAACGTCAATTGTGGTTCCAATGCTGATTGCACTTTTATAGCAGTCTAATAAACATTACATTTCTATTCCTACGAATCGGCAAGCTATATTGAAGCTTTTCTCCACCCCGGGGGAATACGCTAACGAAAGTGACGTGCGATATAGACGTCGTAACACCGTAAAGCGAACTTAGTTTCGACAATACTGACGTATGTTGTCTAACGCGAGTGCTGACGTTATGTCGGACCATACGTTAACCAGTGTAGTCGCCACAGACGCCAGTGTAGTGGACTTTCCTGGTAAGCCCACGATGTGCACACAACTACTGCACTTAACGTCGATGCACCACGTAACACTTGCCTCAAGGCCGAAAAAAAAATTCAGCATACGCTTCAGCATAACGCTTCGCTTAAATACCATCACGGACTAATACAAGTACAACATTTCATCCTACCACTGCTGGGGCTGGTATTGCGTGGTGGCATCGCTGCGCACCTATGAACAACCAGTTGTCACATTTGCATGTTTTCTAGTTACGTGAATGCGTATAGAATTTCTACATTTGTTCACTGAGTACTGCATCCATCCGCCTCGTAACGTTATGCTCATTTTTTAAACGTGCCATATAGCAAACATCGGGATGCATGCTTCGCATATCATTGATTCCCACTGTACGTGGCATCGGCCGAATTTTTTTAATTATTTATTTATATGCATGTATCGAATTCTCTCTCACCGGACAACGCCGATTTTTCGCTGACAGCCAATGACGCCGACACTGACGCCGGCACCGGAAGTTGTGCGCTACAAAATCTTTAACACTATCACGTTAAGAAAAACGGATCGCCATATCTGAAACTGCTGATCACCGACAAACTGACGAATCAAGAGAGCGTCAATAATTGAAAACAGACGCAAACAAATATGCACGTCACCGGTTCCCCTTCGAGGGCTGCACTTCAGTACGCTCAAAATGATGAGTTTTTCGCGTACGACAACGCCGTCACCCAAATATGTAACTCGCGACAAGCTTCGCTTGAAAAAGATCGAATTGACTTTCTGTCAGTACTACGTGTTATGTACACCACAAAAGTTTACGGACCATGCGAGCGCGTGCCAAACTGCCTATCCTCGCCACCTAGCGGTGGGCCATTTACCGAAGACCGCAGCGCTAAGCCGGAAACGGGTGTCGTTGTTATTGAATGGTATATCAATTTTCTTATGTCGCGCAGAATGTTTTTGTTAGTCGTTGTTTTACACACAAAGCATTTCTCTGCGGTATGGGCGGTCACACTTCTACTTTGATAGCAAAACCAAAGCTGCGACGGCGTGCATCGAACGATGTGCCGTTAGGTACGTATCACTTTGAGAAGATTGCCACTAGTAGCAGTTATTGTTAGACTTCTCTCGAGACAGAAGCACGTAGCCGCCGCGGCTGCCGAGAATCACACCACGTTAAAAAGTGAAAGGTGGAAAATATCCTTGCCCCAGTGGGAATATAGCCAGGCCATCGAGTAAGCGGTGGATGCAGCCTAGCGCTGCTGTGGATCGCCGTTGACGTCCCATACGGAAATGCCATATATGGACACTTATATAAATTATATGTGGCCATATATCAATATATATGTCAGTGTATGTGGCTACCGTTTGCCATATATGGATGTAAATAGGGCCATATATGGCGCGATTTGGTCCATATATGGGGTGGGGTCAAATACAGCCATATATAGAGCGGCTGGTCCATATATAGGAGACAAATCCAGCCATATATGGCGCGGCCACGCCATATTTATCCTTATATGGGGAAGTGCTACCATATATGGGATGAACAACGGATATATAGCACCAGTAACTGACTTATTTGCGGAATTTCATGTGTGGCAATGCGTACAGAAAAGTGGCCTATTATCTACATCAACAAGAGTATGAAGCACAGATATTGTTTGTTGCAATACAATCCCAAAAGATCGAATATTAAGGTTTATGCGCGTGATAGTGCATGGTGAACTCATGTAAAATTGAGCAAGTTTTTGATGTACTTTAGGTTTGCAACAAAAAGCTGCAATTATTACGACATCGTTAGTGTATAATTGTATATACGAGAGCAGAGATGTTTTACAAGGGCGCAATCCTGTCGGCACACATAACAGATACAAGCTCCAACACATGGCTATTATGATTAACCAATGCGATATTTATAGTTGTGGTATACAAAAAAAAACGTCATGCATGTACCTTCTACTTGTCCGCAGTAATGCCGGGTTAAATAAATGGTAGTTTAAATGCAGTTTTTTTAGCTTGCACATCACAGCACAAAATTGCTGATAATACGAGGGTCTGGACGGTTACATGCTACACACTTCATTTATTGAGATTTCTGTGAATGTAGTTTACTCACATCTGCGGTTACTTTCGGCTGCCATTTACCATAATAGTATGCGCAGTGCAATGTTTGAGGGAGTATTTTCAAGAACAAAAAATATATCAGTACAACTTGCACGCGTTATGATGGCATTCAAAATTGACGTTGGGCTGATCTCTCGCAAAAATGCATATTGCGTTTCATTTGGCTGCGTATAAAGTTCCTGACTGTGCAGATTGTCAACTTAACGTGAATTTGATGAGTACACTCAAAAAGAATTTATTTGACGTGGGGTTTGAAAGCGTCAATTGAATCTCATTTGATACACATTTAATGGGCATACGTTAAGAAAGGTGCAATTGACTCACACACGATACACATTAAATTGACCAAGTATTGAACACTCAAAAGTGCTGAAACTTTATAATACCACCCTTCAACGTAAGGTGCCGAATTCATAAGACTACTATTTTGTGTAGGTGCGTCATTTCTTGGCCGGGATCACTAATACGTGCCCCATCAGGTTTGGCTTAAATATTACATTGTGAATTCAATTATCATGACACGTGTTGGTGAATCAGGGCCTTAGTTTCCAAGCCCTCGCCCCCCTCCCCCCCTTAGTGCAGGGTAGCAAACTGGATGCTACACTTCTGGTTAACCTCCCTGCCTTTCTCTCTTCTTATTCTCTATCTCTCTCTACGTGGAATCATATCCTTTCAACACTATCAGTGAGGCGCATATACTTATGAATTATGGATACCTGTACATATTCACATAGATGCACAATTGCACACTCGCGTGCAGCGGTTCATACGCACCCGGACATTCCCATTGGCTTCAATGGGGCCAAAGAATTTTGCCATGTGAGAGTATTATCGTTGATTCAATGTTCATTTTGTTCTTGTAGTACCCCTGCACTATTAATTATTATTATTATTATTATTATTATTATTATTATTATTATTATTATTATTAGAAATTCATGACAAGTGAGATAAAAACCCGGCTCGACTACCTCGTAGTAGCCAGCGTACACGACGCAGCGATCGCAAATTCGACGAATGCCTCTCTCAAAGGCCATGCACCTGTAGCTCTCCGCGGCCAGCGGGGTCAACTTTAGCTCTATTGTCCCGAACCCGCCTGGCCACACCCTGCTGCTTGCACGCGGCGGCTACATGCAGTAAAGAAGGTAGACGGGCTTTTGTATGTGTGGGGTGTGAAATTCGGCGGCACACTGCAGCCCTTCGACTAGGGACCATACTTCGACGCAGACAACAAGGCGCGTCAACCCATTTACAGTAGCGATAAAGAAAATAGCGCGCGCAAACATTAATTCGTAAGGTATTAATACTGCGTCATTAATTGTGAACAGTTGAAACTTAGTTTCAACTGTTCACATAAGCTTCGCAAAATGTACTTGCAGTGAGAAGCACGCAAATTGCTGATCTCACGGATGTTGTATCGCCGAGTCTACAGTGTATCCATCCGCTTCCATTGTTGCTTCTTCGCTCACCGGAGTAGCGAGTGCGGCTCGTGTTCGTCCCTTGTGATCTCTCTTGCTCTTATTTTGTGTTTAGCTACTGCTTCGATTTACGCAGGATATTAACGCAGCTCCGAGGAATCTACTTCGATGCACGTGGTGCAATTGTGGACGCACTTGGAAGTGTGTTTGTGTGTGTGTGTGCATGTGGAGGCCGCTGGATTGACCATCGTTAACTTTTCGGGCTTAAAAAATCAACACCTAAGCTTGCGTGTAAGCTTTCCCTCGCAACTTCCTTTCTGAAAAACAGTACGAATTGACGTGGTCGCCTTTAGGTGTGATTAAGTTTCTCTGGATTGACTGGCTCCGTGAACCACAAGCCTCTACTAAACGTTACGGTAAGTTTATCATTTTGATGGCCTTTGCACGTTGCTCTCAGAAATTATGAAAACTCAGAAAGCGTAGCGGTTTGCATGCTTTGTGAGTAAATACCTTCATAATAGTTGTGGTTACGCAATTAGGGCGTCGTGTTTTAGCGATTTTATTCTTACGACAACACTTCTTTTTTTCTATTTCTTCCAGACATGACCTGCCCTGTTTAATCGGAAACAAGCACTACAATAACAAAATATGGCTTTCGTAGCATTGTAGTTTTCGTAACAATAAAAATAGTTCTAAATATATTAGGATTTTTTTTTTTTGCTTTGACCCTTCAGGCAACACCAAAGATAAATTACAACTTGCTCAATTAACAAACGACAAAGAGTTGACAATCTGCATCCCCAGGTGTGTCATGTGATTTATGTGCTCGTGTCCTAATTTGTGTTTTCGGCCAGTTTTCCCCTTGTTTTTAAAATTAAGCGACGATAAGGGCTCGCGGCAAAAAATTTTAGCGACTGCAGTGTTTCAAGGCGGTGTACAGTGCTCACGCATTGAAACGGGACAATTTATGACTGAGTAACGCACATGCTTTCATTTCCACCGTCTACAGTGCGGGTCATAGCGTAATTTCGACAAGAACGCGTAGATCAAAGCCAACATTATATTTAGAGACCAGATTCGTCGCAACATGACGTGGTTATCTCGAGCAATTGCGCATACCAGCCATTACACACACACAAAAAAAATGTGATGTCATGTTTGAATCCGTCAGTGCTGTACATAATTTTGATCTGGATTAGGACTTGCAACTGTTTAAAATAACGTATTAGTAGAAGTATAGGAAGCGGGTTGCGTTTTAAAAACGCAATTTTTTAGTGCCTGGTTTGCAAGAAATATCGCTAATAGCCTCCGTTCCTACGCGCGCAGAGACTTATAGCCACCATTTTTAGCAGTTGCGCTATAGTTCCTTCCTAGCCGCTATACTTGCCCATTACAAGCTTGCATATCAATCGCTTTTCATCGAACTCCATAAAGGTTGAATATCAAGTCCTCTAAATTATTAAACGCACACGCAGTCCACATGGTCAAGAGCAAGTCGATAATTCTATCTGACTCGCAAGAGACGCTCAACTGAGATTTTAAATAAAAACACGGTGAACTATCTATTTACAAAATTCAATAGTAAATTTCGATAAGTGTGCAGTTTAAACAGAACGTATCTTTTCGGGAAAGGTTGACTTATAGGGACATGTGCTTACCGCAAACTTTTAATAAACAGCAAAATTACATTTCTAGCAATAATGGCTTTAGGATAATTTGAGCAATAATGAGGATAACATGAACAATAATGTTTTGAGGATACAACCTTTGTGTGGGAGACGACAGCGCCTGCAGACCGTTGGAGGCACCATTAACTATGAGGCTGCAGTATTTATAGCTGTAGAATGATTTGTGGAGCTGTTTTTATGGCGGCCGCACAAGCTGACTTCACGTACAGCAGTCATCTATATATGGCTATATATAAAAGTATCCATATAAAGCCATGTATAGCTTTATATGGATACTTTTATATATAGTCATATATAGATGATTTGCCATATATGGCTGTATATAGGCAACATCCATATATGGGTTTATCAGGAATTGGGCATATCAGGCCATATATGCCACATATATGGCGAGCATTCATATATGGCCTGGATATGCCCAATTCCTGATGTAGCCATATATGGGAACTTTTTATATAAGTCCATATATGGGATTTTCGTACGGGGTAGCAGAAATCTCACGGAGAGGCTGTTGGCCACGCCCTCGCGTGATCCGTAAACTTTTGTGGCCGACTTTACTTTAAAAACACGAGAATTCCTTCGTGCGTACATTGTAACTAAAATCCTTACCACAAATTTACACTGTAGTAATGTTGATTTCATTGTTTGTCACACTCACAAAATTATCTTTTTGAAATGCGAATGCATTTCATAGTCGGGCTATGTCAGGCATCCGGCGTTGTCCAGCGTTGTCCGCGGAGGAGGAGGAGGAGGATAGGTTGAGGAGGTAAGCGCCGGCAGGTGTTAGATGTGAAGCATCTTATGGCGAAGCTTAATCCGGTAGTGGTGGTGTGCGGCGTGACCACCCTTCCTGCGCATGCGCAAACCCTTTAAAAAAATAAAAATAAAAAACCTCCTCTCTCCCTCTCTCTCCTTTAGGCATCCCTCCCCGCGGCAACCACACCATTACTGCGCATGCGCCTCCCCTCCTCTCTCCCCTGCTACGCTCCCCCCTCTACTCTAGGCATCCCTGCCCGTGGCGTCCACACTCCCATTGTGCATGCGCGTCCCACCTCTCTCTCCTCTCCTACGCTTCCCCCCTCTCTTCTCTAGGCATCTCTGCCCGCAGCGTCCACACTCCCACTGCGCATTCGCGCCCCCCCCTCTCTCTCCTCTCCTACGCTCCCCCCCCTCTCGCCTCGCGACGCCGACACAGGCAGCGTCTGCTAGCGAGTTTCTTGGTTGAAAAAAAACCGACTGCTCGCGCTTTTTTTTTATTACTTGCACATCATACAGCAATATTACAGTGCATGAACAGCGTGGACAGAGGTAAGAAGCAGTGTAGTTTACATAGCCATTATAATTCCTTTATGCCCATAAGTGGCTCAAGTTTCCCGAGCCACTCTGGTACTGGGTCCATAATTTTACATTCGTCAACAAAGTTCGAGATCATTTGGCGGAAATATTCACGAATAGGCATTGTTTTGATATCAGCATGACGAACTGCCATGTACTTTTTCTAAATACTGTAGAGGCCGAGCAACATAACAACATCGTAAGGCACTCCTCCATCTTCGTCATAAACTGGTAAAAACCGGATCCCATAGGCATCTAGCGGTAGATCTTTTTTGATAGTTCTTTGCAGAATGTCCCAAAAGAACACGCCTTCCCTGCACAACCGTTCACTGGCCACCCCGTATATATGGCAATTGGATCTTGACCTCCAAGGTGGTGCCGGTGGGAGATTTCTCCAGTGCGTTGTTGAACAATAAAAATTCGCAGCGTGCGCGTTAACTAAAAGCGGACTGCGAGTCTCAGTGTCCAGTCGGAGTCTTCTGTCTCTCATTGCACATTAGCAGCGATTGGCATGTTCCAGTAGGAAACACCGCTCCATCGCTGCGTGCTTTACGCATTCCCAGTTTTCTCTCCTGCGCAACGCTGCGATGAGCGCCCGCGTCAACGCCGCCGCCAGTGTAAGCGTTAGCGTCCGCTGCTTCACATCTACACATGGTTCCCTTTAGCGGAAGGTGGTGTAATTTTAAATGCGAATGCATTTCTTAGTCGGGCTATGTCAGGCATCCGGCGTTGGCGTTGTCCGCGGCGGCCTCGGCAGGTGTAGAGTGAGTGGAGAGGAGGAGCGCGCTCTGGTGCGTGAGGGCGCTCGCATCGCGGGAGCTCGGCGGAGCTATATATGAAAAAAAATAATAAAAAAGAAAAAAAGAAAAAACAGAACAAAAAAATTTAAAAAAATAAAAAAATTATGAAAAAAATAAAACAGAAAAAAAAAGCAAAAAAAAAAACAGGCGCTGCGTCCGTGCTCCCGACCGGGCTGCAGAAATTAGGCGCCTTTTCCTTCTTCGAACCACAACCACCATATATATAAATGGAGTGAAGCGCGTGCGAAATGCATTCGCATTTCCTCACGATTCCCTTCGGGGAGGTGGGGGGCATTTTTAGCCATAGTGGTCAGCGTATAGCGTTTTTATCTGGGTTATCCCCTCTAAGTTCATCAGGTTATTTTCAGCCACCTCCTATCCTGTTGAAAAAAAAACTGCGCTATTACAGCTTAGCTTGACAAGTAATTATTAGGTTTGTTCGAAAAAAAAAGTTGTGTGATGTGAAAGCGCATTGAACTGTGCGCACAGAACTGCGACTGCATCGGGCAATATAATTTATCGAAGATTACTTTGCTTCGAACCATTACTCCTAATGGTTTCCTTTCTTAACCTGGAGGCACCTTTTCTTAATAACTTTGATTCTTTCTTATGCTTTCGTTCCAATTTACATTCATTTTTGGGCACAATAAAACATCGCGAAACACAGAAATTTGAAGGTTCGCTAGACAAAATCCTGTATTTTTCACGAGGAGTGTATTGACACTATCTACTTCATGAGTGCATATGCTAAGCGATACAAACCAGTGCGGGAACAAATAAAGTAGGATCATCGGGACAGAATTGTGATGTTAGCAAACATGCATTCTGGCCCATACTGTGGCTTCATTTTCGAAGGATAGCGTCTGAAATAAAAATATTGTTACGAGGCATGGTGCATGAGCCCGCCGTGGCAGACGAAGAGACGAAGAAGAAGCTGGTGTGCCGCGCGAGATTCTGGCAGCTATTCGGTACCTGTAAATATTAACGCGACAGCGTTAAAGAGCTCGTTTCGCAGAAATTCCGGCGTCGGCGTCGGCGGTTGTGAGCGAAAAATCATCATCTTGTCCGTGACCGAAAAATCACCATCTTGTCCGTGACCGAAAAATCGAGAAAGATGCAAATAAAATAAATAATAAAAATTTTCGGGTCCGAGTGAGGATTGAACCCGGGTCGTCTGCGTGGCAAGCAGGTGTTCTACCACACAGCCATGCCTCTGCTTGGATATACTGTGAAAATAACTTTCTCTGCTTGGAAATGCAGTGAAAATAACTTCCATGCTTCGCAAACGCAAGCGTCCTTTATATAGGCGTCGTAATATAACATGTAATATCCCAGGAATATTGCGTGGTACAGGCGTAAATTGCCATCGGGCGTCAGAATATGTGACTATCATAACGATTCCATAGTTTAAAGCCAGCCACCCATTACGAACGGCACACACCTTACTGCGCGTATTCCCTTAACACCACGTAGTGGGGGCATAGCAGTGTTGCGGAGTTGCCACTACGGAATTGGAATGACTCCGGATTCATTCCACATTTTTGCGACCCCGGAATGGAATGGGGACAACGCTTGGAGGAATGGAATGGGAATGGAATTAAGCGCCTTTTGCACGGAATGGAATGGGAATGGAATGACATCTTTTTGCCAAAATAGAGCACCTTTTCGTCGACACGCTGTTTTTCAAACTTGAAATATCAGTAAGTCAGAGCCTCGAACTTAACAATAAAGCAGTATTTTTAAAATCGCTTGGCTGATTACAATCACGGTAGAGAGAGAGAGAGCAAATTTATTAGAAGGCCGAGAGGTCGGCCTGAGCTTGTGCGCTCTGGCCTGCTACTCAGCACAGGGGAAAGGGGGAAGAGAGGAAAAGAGTGGTAAAGATGATGATGGGGTCAGGAAGAGGTGATGCGTATCTACAATGACCACGTAACACAGTGGTCTTCTTAAAGTCTAGTGTCAAGTCCGGTACTCTTGAGGAAATCTATAAATGCCCTTGTAGCAGTCATTGATGCTGTCTGGTCGGAAAAGCACGGTACATTTATAAGCAACGCGCCTACTGCTATTCTGTCCTTATATAGACCGTGTTGCTCCGAAATTTGTCTCTATTCTTCGCGTAACCGTGGTTCTATGCCGTTGGTATCCGTCATGCGGAACTACGGCGGCGGCGTACCCCCCTTACGCCTTGTGATCTTTTTTCCCCCTCGGCGGCGCCTCAGCCGCCTGCTGTGTCACCACCCTTCACTTTTTTGTTTTTCCTTCTGTCGCCGTCGGCGACCCGGACGCATATTCGAAAAAGCGCTTCTCTAAGTTCTATACCTGACATTGCATACCTGCGCACAGGCGAACACAAAGTTATCCTCACCGCATCCATGCTTGTGAGGCGCGCTTGACAAGTGTGAGTGCTGACGAGCAGTGCGGCCCAGTGTTCCGTATTCTGTGCAAAGGCACAAGGCGCCTGAGCGGTGCACTGTTCCAACTAATACCAGCAGATATAGAGGGTTTTGTTCCCCATTAACCACATCTTAGTATTCTCCATATTCCCGATCGCTCCAGACGCGTGGCAAAACTGCTTCGGCTTCATGAACACTACTTTTATCAGCATGAAAATACGCTATGTCGTTATTTTAGCATTAATACATTTAAGCGTAAACAATATTAAAACATCTCCATTCGTTCAAACATGCTGACCATGCAAATACTATAGGTAGCGGAAGAACTGCCCCTATGGGCATTAATAGGGTGATTGTAATGCACGAGATATGTCGCCAAGCTACTATCCCTCGGCCTTGGTAACGTGTTTTGCGTACTTTTGGAGTTCTTAATCCATCTGATGACATCAGCTTTGTGAGGCGTTCATTCTCAACTCGATAAAACTATCAAGATGCCTTTCCTACGTTGAGGAATTACAGGAATGGAATTGAACTGCCCGGCCATTCCCGGAGCGGGAATGGGCTTAGTTTTTTCATTCCGAGGAATTGAAAGGAATTGAATTGGGGCAAGTTCTCATTCCCTCGAATGGAATTCGAATGGAATGGAGGCGCCCATTCCGCAACACTGGTGCATAGCACGTTCGAAAACATTTCCCACATTTGCCGCGTATAATTTCTCCTGGTTTAAACCATACTACCCATTACATAGTATGCACTAAGTGATTGAAGTACGCAGTAGGGACGGGATATCGCTATCGCGTTCACCTCTTAAAGGCGAAGCTTAAGGGTCCCCCCAATTTTTTGCAAATATACTCGCCTCTGTCTCTGTTGCGTATTCCTGATCCCCGTGACAATTTGGTGGAGGTGCGGGGTAGAAGAAGCGCTGTACAACGGAGCTCCGCAGTGCTCGTCGAATCGGAGTTTTCATGATGGAAAACGAATCCGATGCCGCAACCACTTCTCTATAGGACACGATAACGCCTGCACCGAACCCTGCAACGCCTTCAGCGGCCGCAACGCTGCCAACGTACACGCTGGCGCATCCGAAATACCCTGGGGCGTTCTGCGGTACAGACGAAGTCGACGTCGAAGAGTGGATTCTTGTCTACGAACGTACGAGTTCGATCACTCGCAACGTCCCGCTTTCCCTCAGGCTGACCTGCCTAAACCTATCAACATTCCACGGAACCATTCTTTCGCGTCTGCCTCGACTTGCTCGGACCTTTTCCTAAGTCCATATAAGGCAACAAATTTATTGCTGTCGCAACTGACTATGCGACCAGATATGCCATAACACGTGCCTCGCCAACTAGCCGCGCATCAGACCTCGCAGACTTTCTGCTCAACGACGTCATTCTTCCACACGGCGCTCCGCGCAAGCTTCCTACGGATCGTGGCCGCTGCTTCCTCGCAAGAGTCATGGATTAAATCCTTCGTAGCTGCTCTATCGAACATCAACTTACTGCAGCCTACCATCCACAGACCAACGGTCTTACCGAGCGCCTCAACCGAACTCTCACGGACATGTTGTCAATGTACGTCTCTGCTGACCAGAGTGATTGGGATGCAACCCTATGCCCTACGTTACTCTTGCACACAATTCGTCCAGACATGACACCGCCGGCTACTCCCTGTTCTTTCTTCTGTACGGCCGCAATCCGACATTGCCATTCGAAACGCTCTTTCCTTCTGATACTGTTGTACCAACCGTGTATGCTCAGGACGTCGCTTCTCGAGCTCTCGTGACTCGCCGAAGCGCCCACACTAGGCTCTGTGCTTCTCAGGCCTCACAAAAGGAGCGCTACGATAAACGGCACGTGATGTCGACTACCCTCCAGAATCTCTTGTCCTACTCTGGACGCTGTGTCGACGCGAAGGCTTGTGCGAGAAGCTTCTCCCTCAATACACAGGGCCCTACAATGTTCTCCGCAAGGTCACCGGCGTGGACTACTTCGTCACTCCCATTCATCCGCACTCGCCTTCTGCTACACCACCTACAGGTGTCGTTCATGTGTAGCCCCTAAAACGCTACTACACTGCCAGTCCGGGATGACTTTGGAAGCGCCGTGATGGCGCTCTGTCCGCCGGGGGTGATGCTACGAGGCATGGTGCATGAGCCCGCCGTGGCGGACGAAGAGACGAAGAAGAAGCTGGTGTGCCGCGCGAGATTCTGGCAGCTATTCGGTGGCAGCCATTCGGTACTTGTAAATATTGTAAATATACTCGCTTCTGTCTATCTTGCGTATTCCTTATCACCATGACAATATTTTATATGCGTCAACGTGGAATATACTTGTATTGCTCAAATCAACATGACGGACTTGTTATAGTCGGGTCTGATGCTACAAAAAAAAGCGGCTTCGCCGCCTCAGAAGCACCGTCTCCTTCATTTACAAAAATGGGTACTACAAAAGAGTGTTCCTACAATCCTTGTTTCACTGCATATATGCAGAAACTTGTTCGTGTACGCGTGACCCGCGTTTTGTGTTCTATCGTAACCGTGTTACGTCTCGGGGCAACCTTCCAAACAAACAAAAAATAAACTCTTGGCCGAACTTTGTTTCGAACGCAGTTCAGAGAATTCCTCAAACTGTCGTACTTCGTTGAGCTTAGTTTCACGGGAGTGGTTGAGTGAAGCACTCTATCCTGTTAAAATACTAATTTAAATAAGTTTCGGTTTTCTTTCATTTTGTAGCCGAACAAAATCGAGCAAAATGCAGACACCACGTCGTGCACAGCTCAGAGTTGGTTGGAAGACGAAAATATGAAGGCGACTCTTTTTATGCAGATCCCAACCTGGCACGTTGGATGTGGTGCAATTTTTTCTTTATCATTTCATATACTTTATTATTTATTTAGCATGCAGCGCCAGCTAAATGGTTGACATGAAATTCCACCACACAGTATAATGCATGTAAGTGAACTTCATACATGTGTTAAGCGTTGTGGTTTAATTGAGCCAGCCATATGACCAACTGAGGTGGTCGAGAATCTGCGGTTTTTCCATTTCTGGCGGTTTTTTGCCTTTCTCCAAGGACACAACACCCTAATTAATGTCCTCGCAGGTTAGATGCTGAGAAACGTGAATTTAGCTCGGTATCAGTGGCGTACCAACTCGTTCGCGAGTTGAGGGGGGGGGAAGCCTTGCTCGACCCATCGGTCGTGTGGATATATATATATATATATATATATATATATATATATATATATATATATATATATATATATATTGTAACGAGACAAATAGACACAACGCCTGATCGTTGGCTGGTTGTTCTATTATGTGCCTTCGTTCTCCTCGTCTTCGCCATAGCCTAGCGCGCCCCCCGAGCCCCAGTGGCGCTGTCATCCTTACACTCGGCCGCGACTGCGACGTAGCATGACCAGCTACCGAAATTGTCTCTGGCGGGCGGCTTTGGCTGACTCGCGCAGGCCGGTCAGGACCAAGCAGTGACTTGGCTTGCTTACGTGCCAACGATGCCTCTGGCGGTCGGCCTTCGCTGTTGCGTGCCGGACGGTATCGGCCACGCAGCGACGTTGCATGAGGAGCTGCCGAAATGCTTTCCAGAGGATGAGATTGGTAGTGCCGCGCTGTTAGTCGCGGGTCCACAGGTCCTTGACTATATATATATATATATATATATATATATATATATATATATATATATATATATATATATATATATATATGTATATATATATATATATATATATATATATATATATATATACCTTCATTCGCAATCAATTTGATGTGCTCTTTCATATACAGGGATTGAAATGGTTAGCAGCGTTCAATAACATTATACAAAGAGTACAGTCAGTTTTACGTGTATGTGTCATGCACGTAACAGTATTACGAGCAACACTTTTTAGACATTACCCACAGAAGTTTATGCATAAATACAATACGTCGATGGCGGCCTCCCTTGCATCATTCAATGACATTTCGTTAACGTCTGCAGGATGCTCACTAATAATTTTTTAATGTAGGTAGCAGCAACTACACCTTTCCTTTGCGTAATTCCAGGCTTTCTTGCACATATTTGGTTCCCGCACATTATATTTCGTCTTGCTTGCTTCTAGTAATCATGTTTCTTGCGCATTGCTATTGTTACTATTATTACATTACTATTATCTTTAACTTCTCAACCACAAGTTTTTTAAGTAAGAATTTGATGTATTAGGGGCGTAGTATATTTTTTATGCTCATCGTATTTGTATTTGCAACACTGCTTGGAGGACCTGCGGTACCTCCAAGTAATTACGCCTATGCAAACGGTAAAAGAACAAATTTTCTTTGAAAAAATTTGGGTCGTTCTAACGTTAATGTACCCCTCATTGTCTCCATGTACATTGGTCGTTAGCTGTTTATGATTGCTCAAAATTTTCTCGGACATGCACACAGCCCCTGCGCGTAACGCGATGCGAAAAAAGTCCTCAGTATGATCCATCGCGTAATGACCACTCATGCACAACTACATAAAAAATAAGAGAATGCATTATTTTCAATACGGCCTATTTTTGGTCCCTGGTCCTTTGCTATTCGTCAAAACTTTTCGGCGTGTCATGAAATTGCATGCTAAAAAATGACGTGTGCACACTAAATGGACGTGTGCACATTAAAATCACGTGTGCACACTAAACAGTACACTAATATGCTGAACAATACCTAAACACTTTTGGAGTAACCGGACAATGTCTCATTCTGAATGTAATTCAAGAAAGCTGCCCGCCGATCACGTTCGCAATGGCTACTTATGGGGAACGTGCACTGAGCCGGTGGCGCCTCGGTGCGGGAGTGAACGAAATGAATTGGCGTGTTCCGTGCAGCAGCCGACCCATGAGAGCAGGCGTGTCAAGTTGTTAGCGGTGCTTCGCAATGTGGCGTATGAATGGACCTTTCCAGAAATCGCAGCGCCGCGCCTTCCCCTGGTGGATCGGCGCTGGGGCATTATGGGAGAGCGGAGCGCCGGGCGGGCAGAGCAGACGCTTTCCCGCTTTCGCCTGCTTTCGTCGCGCGCCGTGAATGGTTTTGGATGGTGTAAGGTGCTGCTGTTGTGAAGAAACGGCTACTTCTGAGCGCTCCGACTTTCATGCACGCAAACTAGAATGTGTCGTTCTTCCCAATAGCCAGAATCATCACTGAGCATGCTGAAGAAGAAGGAAAGCGGCGGACAAACCTGTTCTGTTCTTGGATGTGATAACACGCGAAAGACACCGGATGTTTCGTTTCATTGCTCGGTGCTACTTCAGGACTTGAATTTTCGTGATGCTGCAGCTAAGTTTGACCTTTGTTAAGATGCTTGTATTCTCATTCACTGTGATTACAGGGCTGGGACCTTACACACGAAGCATGCCGTGTAAGTGCGCGAATTTATAAAGGCGAAAGGCTTAGATGCTCTGTTAAAAGCTCACAGCGTCTCTTGTGCATTCGCCGAAGACTCGAAGGCGAAAGCCATCTTCTTTTTCTTATTAGTCTATGTAATAATCCTGCTGCGCCAGTCCATGAGTGTCAGCGGGATTTTGTCTTGTGTGCTAACCCGTCTTGCATCGCGGCTGGGGGGAGGGGGAGAGCACTGGTGTAGCTTGTGTGGGCGGCAAGTGCTGGTGTGACTTGAGGGGGGGGCAAGTGGCGCTTTTGCACCCCCCCCTGCCGACGCCCATGCCCGCCACCATTACACCACCCTTCGAAGGCTTGCTGCACCTAACGGGGTTTTGCACTGCCTCGAAGATCGGAGGTACCTCATGATTCTGCATTGCCTCCGTGATAAGACCACCTTTGACCAAGCTAGGATGTTATGTGATGACGTGATCATGTGAAGTCACGTGACCTCTTAATGGCGTCACAATTTTTGGCGATCTTTGACGTGATATATGGTGTCATCATCACGTGATGATGAATTATCGCATCACTCTACGCCACCGACGCGGGACGCCGATGGTCAAGTTTCACGTTTGATGAGGCATCTGTAACGTTTTCACCTAAAAACACAAAAGTTGACCGTCGGTGGCTTTGGCGTCCCGCGGCGGCGGCATCAACAAGAGTGATGCAAAAATCACCACGTGATGGCGTCACCATATGACGTCGTCGTGACAGTGCAGATCATCAGAATGTGTGAGGTCATCATGACGTCTCATGATCACGTCATCACACGACATCGTCGCTTTGCTCGGCCTCCGTGATCGGTGGGCCGATCACGGAGGCCTAGCAAAACCAGGTAGGGTGCTGAAAGTCTGGAATGCTTCCGGTCATAGAACCAGTGCAAAACCACGTTAGGTGCAGAAAACTTTTGCAAGGGTGCGGGAAGGACCAATACATCGACTGAAGAAAAAGAAGACTGCTTTCGCCTTCAAGTCGTCTCGGGCGAATGCATAAGAAACCCTGCGAGTTTTTATTGCACTTTAAGTAGTGTTTATTTTGCTGTTTGCTGCTTGATTATGTTGAATCGGATTTGCTTGTTATTCACCATAAACCTAGAGGCGTGGCAATACGCCTGTGGCAAGACCTTGAGTTGTTTTGTCCATTGCCATTTTGGTAAAAGCGACAGGAACAGCTATATGTTTTTCGGCAGCCGAGGGGCATCTGCATCCAAACGACAAATCACTAAATGAGCATAATCACAAACTGTAATGAAACAAAAGAGCGCAAACAGTAAAATGCAATATTGTGTAAATTATGCACACTAACGCTCATTCTATTATATATTCCTTAACATTGTTAACTCGGGAGTCACGACCTTTTGCGCAATCAGGTCCGAAATTCTTGAATTAATTTCCAACTCACGGTCGAGAAAACAGGCACGACACAGAGGCAGCATGTTTTACGTTGTTCGAAAACAAATACAGGGAAGTCAAATGTGCAGAATATTCTCGCTTCATACAGTGCGACACTGTGTCGTGATTACGCGATCTTCATCCCCACCCGACAGCACTCACTTGATGTCCGCTCTTTGGGCGTGTTGGTAGCTGGTTTTTACTACTCTCAGCGTCCCAAGTGCAAAGTTTCCAACACGCAGCATCTGAAGCGTAGTTGGGCTCGAACCCATTTATAAGGGTGCTATTTTGACACCGATTATCATGCGCGAAGTGCCACGGTCCTGCGTATCGCGCGGAAGCATATCACGAGCGATAGTGCCCAACGAAAAGTACTAATAATGTTTTATTGTCATGTTGACAATAAAAAAGCGAGGAAAGCTTAAGCTACTTGTAAATACGATCAAAAAAGCACATGGGACTCGCCGCGAAAGCCGTATAGAGTTTCCAATTCAATGGGCCTTTTCGCGGGTACGTGACCATTTCCCCCCGTGTCAATATTAAGTCAAGGATACTTACTGTTTGCTGGGTATTATTCATGTTGCTCTGGGTTTTGCCTCTTCTGTGAGTGCAGACTGAAGCAGGGTTATCACGTGCGATATTCGTGCAACGACGCGCTAGTACGCCCGCACGCTGCAACGAGGTAAGCCAACGCTTCCGCGAGCAGACGACACTCCGCCGGCGCTCCGGCTTCCCATAACGCTTTGCGGCCGCCATAGGTGGCGCGCGGGAATTTCTGGAAAGGTCCATTGCTGCGTCATAAAATGTGCCGATAACTATAAGAACTACGCACCTGGAACAAAGTTTTAGATGCGAAGCATCTTATGCTCGGGGCTCTGTCCGTCCCTCCCGCGTCCCCCGTCCCGCGTCCAGCCACTTTCATGAAGTAGGGATGCACCCAGTATGCGAACCAGAACACTGTAGTAATATGAAAGCCCTCAACCCTACTACAACCATCAGAGTCATGGCCGAGAGCACAGAGAGGCTGCTTAGTAATGGCTAGGCAGGTGGTGTCTGTCGCCCAGGTTGACCCCATTCCTTGATCTTGCTTGCATGTGTTTCGAGGGGGCTTAGTCCGTCCCTCCTTCCCGCGTCCCACAGCGCATGCGCGTCCCCTCTCCTTCGCTCACCCCCTTTCTCTCCTCTAGGAATCATCTGCTCTACGGAGCGGCGCCCGCGTCCCACAGCGCATGCGCGTCCTTTCCCCCCTCTCTCCTCTAGGAATCCTCTACTCTACGGAGCGGCTCCCGCGTCCCACACCCCCACAGCGCATGCACGTCCCCTCTCTCTCCTCTCCTACGGTTCCCCCCCCCCCCCCCGTCCTTTCCTCTAGGAATCCTGTACGGAGCGGCGCGCACGACAGGTGGTGTGACAGCTGCATACTCCGCTGGGGGCGCCACGGTAGTTCCGCGGTATGAAAATGACGGAGAGCGCGCGCCTCATTCTCTCTCCTGTGCAGCGCCGCGATGAGCGCCCGGACCGCTGCCGTGAAATGCGAGCGGCGACGTTCCTCCCGCTCAAGCTAATTATCTCCCCGCTGTTTCGCATCCACACATGGTTCCCTTTAGCGGGAGATGGGGAATTTTTTTCAGTTTTCCGCCGTGACTGTGCTTCAGAAACCGGCGGGAACACTGGATTAGTGGACGCCACGCGTAGGCGTGTGCAGGGTTCCCCTTCAGAAGGGGAACCCTTGCAGCAGCAGTTACGGCTCTCCGTATCGACGCTCTTACTAAAGGCTTTTCGACGCTTCCGCAGGCTTTTGGACGACTCCGCAGAAATCCAGTTTGCTGTTGGACGGCGGTCGCCACGGTTTCGGTGGTCCTGTACTCCCGACCGTTTCAGCTTTTCTACGCCGGCTACACCGCCTGACTGAGCCATCTGTATTCGTGCCTCCTACACGAAAACCAGTGCCGGCTATCCTTGGTGGATAAGGAATCATCTGCGTAGATCTACTGCGCTGATCACCTGCTCCTGTTCCGGCATAAAGCGGTGGCCCGTCTCACCCAACGTCACTTTGCAGCAGCAGTTACGGCTCTCCGTATCGACGCTCTTACTAAAGGCTTTTCGACGCTTCCGCAGGCTTTTGGACGACTCCGCAGAAATCCAGTTTGCTGTTGGACGGCGGTCGCCACGGTTTCGGTGGTCCTGTACTCCCGACCGTTTCAGCTTTTCTACGCCGGCTACACCGCCTGACTGAGCCATCTGTATTCGTGCCTCCTACACGAAAACCAGTGCCGGCTATCCTTGGTGGATAAGGAATCATCTGCGTAGATCTACTGCGCTGATCACCTGCTCCTGTTCCGGCATAAAGCGGTGGCCCGTCTCACCCAACGTCACTTTGCAGCAGCAGTTACGGCTCTCCGTATCGACGCTCTTACTAAAGGCTTTTCGACGCTTCCGCAGGTCAGTGTCTTTTCACTGTTGTTTTAGGCGTCGTGTGTTGCCGTGACTGCTGCTGTGAGTGAGTTAGTTCTGTCATTTAATACCACACTGTATAACCTTGCTCGTTATTTTTGATTGCCTGCAAACATGCCCTCAAATGTCGAGTTGGCGAAGCGCATTGAGCAGCTTGAGGCTTGGACCGAGGGTAAACTGGAAGAAATAGCTTCTAAGCTCATTGCGCAATGCAAACCCAAACTTCTGGCACCTCAGCCAGAGATATCAAAACTGAAGGCTGAAGTTGAAAGCCTTGTGTTGGGCGTCAGTGGTCTCAATGCGCTTGTTGAAGAGTTACGTTCGGAGAACGCCACATTAGTTGCCTCTAACAAGTCGCTAAAGAAACAAAATGAAACGTTGACTAACCGTGTGTCTGAACTGGAACAATACTCGAGACTTAACAATGTAGAACTAAAAGGAATCCCGTGTTCGCAAGGGGAAGATTGCACAGCCATCGTAAAGGCTGTGGCTACTAAAATCAACTGCACTATCAGTGCTTCAGACATCGACGTCATTCATCGCGTCCCCACTAAGAATGACTCAAACAAAAACATTATCGCGCGCTTTTGTTCTCGCGATAAAAAGCAGGAATTTCTAAGCAAGGCTCGCAAGGCCAAATTGCACACGAATGATCTCGGATTCCCAGGCCCTCGTCATTATCCTGTGTTCGTAAATGACCACCTCACCCCTGAAAACAAAAGGTTGTTCGCGAAAGCTCTTGCCCTAAAAAAAGAAAAGGGTTGGGCGTACCTTTGGACTGACAACTGCCAGATTAAGGCGAGGCAATCTAACGAAAGTAGGGTGTATCGCATTCGCACCGAAGCTGACCTTTCAGTCTTTCGGTAGATCTGTTCACCTATAGTAACCTATCTATCAAGTGAAAGCGCGCTTCATCATGTCGTCTTATTTTAGTATCAATAAATTAGATTCCTTCCTGAACAACTCTAGCTTATCAGCACTTCATATTAACGCGCGTAGCCTAAGAAGAAATCATGATGAAATAAACGCTCTTCTACATTCTTTCAAAAATTCCTTTTCCCTCGTCTGCATGTCAGAAACATGGCTTTCACTTGAAGATAAAAACTTGTTCGGCTTGCCAGGCTACTTGTCAGAATATTGCAATCGCACATCGAGTAGTCACGGTGGCGCAGCCATCTTTATTTCCCCTACTTTGCATTATAAGCGCAGATATGACCTTCACATTGTCGTCGATAACTGCGAATCTGTTTGGATAGAACTAGACAAGCCTTCATCCGCTGATAAACTTGTTCTTGGAACTATCTATCGTTCGCCTTCATCGTCAATTTCAGAGTTTTGTTCATGTCTCAACGCTGTCCTTGAAACTTTATCTTGTGAACGTAAGAATGTCATTATTTTGGGTGATTTAAACATTGATTTACTTGATGATGCTACCAATCGAACTGAGTACGCAAATTGTTACCAGGGTTTCGGGTACGAGTCCTTAATCACACTTCCAACTAGATGTATTCCTGGGCGCAGTAGCACACTCATTGATCATGTTCTTTCTAACTTCCTTTCACCTGAAAACTGTGGTGTTCTTAAGGTAAATATTACTGATCATTACCCTGTTTTCTTTTCATGTGACAGTTTCATCCATAATCGTGATTTAAGATTTTCTAAAACAATTCTAAACAAAGAAGAGTTTGTGAAACGCATAACAAATGTCGACTGGTCGTTCATTGAAACGTGCACGGACGCCAACATAGCATTTGATTATCTGTCGTCTCGCATAAGTAAGTGTATTCATGATAGCATCACGGTGGTTAAATGCAAAAGAATCTACTCAGCTCCCCCACAATCCGTGGATAACAAACAGTCTTTTGACATGCATGCGCAAAAAAGAAAACCTTTACAACAAAGTCAAACGCCGTCCTTTCAATATGAAATTAAAAAATCGTTACACTCTCTATTCCAATACCCTTAATAGACTCTTAAAAATAGCCAAAAAAAGTTATTACGAAGAAAAAATAACGCGCGCTGGCACCAACTCTAAAGAACAATGGCAAATAGTTAACTCCTTCTTAAACTTGAACACGTCCGAATTAACTATCACTGAGCTTCAAACTGCTGACCGTGTCTTAGATCAGCCAATCGACATTGCAAATGAATTCAACTCATTTTATTGTAATCAAGCTTCTAGTCCACCCCCCAACTCCGAATCAATCTCAGGTCCGCTCTTCACAATCATTTTACCTTTTTCCTACATGTCCTAACGAAATGCTCAGCATTATTAGTAAACTTAAAGTCACTTCTGCAGGACTTGACGGAATCCACTCATCGAACATTAAGTTAATTGCCAACCATATTGCCATCCCTCTATCCCGCGTTATAAATATAATTTTCAAGACTGGGTCATTCCCATTACAATTAAAAAAAAGCCAAAATCATACCAGTGTTCAAGAAAGGCGACAGAACTTGTATATCTAATTATCGCCCTATAGCTATCCTATCAGCTTTTAGTAAAATAATAGAGAAGTGTATCGAAAAACGCATCACTAATTACTTATCTAAATTTTCCATTTTAACTTCTCATCAGTTTGGTTTCCGACCAGCTTTTTCGACCAATCTTGCATTGCTAACTTTTACAGATAAGATTAAAAAAAGCTATTGATTCTGGTGCATTGGCTGGAGCATTGTTCATTGACCTAACCAAAGCTTTTGACTCCCTTAACCACAGCATCCTGGAAACCAAACTCATGTCTGTTGGTATTGTTGGACCTGCCCTAACACTCATTAAAAGTTACCTTTATAATAGACAACAGGCTGTTTATGTTCGCTCTACATTATCAAATTTTCTTACAACTAATCAAGGTGTCCCTCAAGGGTCCATTCTTGGCCCCCCTTTTATTTTTGACTTACATGAATGACCTTCCCCATTCAGTTACTAACTCTGAACCTTTTCTTTATGCCGACGACACTACCATACTAGCCACTGATAAATCCATTCACTCTTTGACGCTAAAGTTACAACATGATTTAAATAGCATTCTAAACTGGTGTAGTATTAACGCCCTCAGTATTAACCCTACGAAAACTAAGTTCATGATATTCCACTCAACTAACAAAGTTCTTCCTTCCCAAGTTACTATTAAACTAAATAACATACTCATTACTCCTGACACTGAATGCTCTTTCTTAGGAGTCATTCTCGACTTTAACCTAAAATACACTAACCATGTCATGCACTTACGAAAAAAACTAGCGTTTGGTATTCGAATTTTAATCAGAGCGCGTAACTATTTTAACACTTCAACTCTAATCAGGTTATATTACGCTTTTATTCATAGTCATATTAATTATTGCATCACTACATGGGGAAACACATACCTAACCCACTTATCTCCCATTCAGCACATTCAAAACCAAGCCATTAGATTAATAACTTTCAGTTCATATCGCACTAGTGCGTCATCATTGCTTTACAACTTTGAGATACTTCCTACTGCTAGTTTATTTAAATATCACCTTATCATCATGCTATTCAAGTCACTGAACCATCTTGTACCATCAAGTGTGTTTCGTCCTGATGCTCTGTGTAACTTTAACCGAACTAGATTTGCTTCAAATGGAAATTTTTTACTACCTGCTATCCGTACTAATTTTGGTCGTCACACTGCCTACTTCACAGCATTGTCATTATGGAATTCATTGCCATCTCACATCAAACAATGTTCTACGATTGGTTTATTCAAAAAACAATTGTATTCGTATTTGGTTAACTACTAGATATATATCTTTCTCCCAGTAATAATTTTTATGCCACTTTTTTCTTTGCCTGTACCTGAGTTATTGTTTGTTTTTTTCAATTCAATCGTTTTCCTGTTTTCTCACTGATACTGCTAATTAAGTAATTTGTTATACAATTTTAAACAGGAGGTCCCCCTGCAGCCTTGTGCTTTCGGACCTCCTCCTGTATATTTACCTTGTATGATCCTCTTTCTGTACTAATAACTGAAATAAACTGAAACTGAAACTGAAGGGGAGACGACTCATCGCAGCGCCTCCCTTCCCTATTTAGTCAATGTATGAGGCAGACTTAACGCTCCTCCTTAGGTGACTAGAGGGGGCGGCCGCCTCCCTCGTGCGCACGCCTATGACGCCACGTAAAGCAAGTGATCCCGCGGGCACGTTTATGAAGTACATGCTGTAGCTAGTTCGCTGTGAATTTACTCTCCACGCTTCTCAACTGATATTTTTAACGTGCTGGAGGAACCGAGGGGCACCCGGAAAAGTGATCTCGAGTCTGTAGTCCACAATTCGTTGGCGAAAAGCAATCGACAGATCCAGCAGTTCTCCCTAGTACACTGCTGCTGTTTTTCCCCGTATCGCAGTTCGTAAACAGTAACATTAAGGAAGAAGTCACGCATGCCAGGCAAAATGCGTCGCATACCACCAGAATTTCAAAATTTATTCCTCATGTAGTGCCATAGCCCTTAACAACAGCAGTGTGCGTGCAAGCGAAGCCGGGCCACGCCGTTCTATTGCGCTACGTGACAGCTGAGATATCGCGTGCAAAGCTGGCAAGTGACAAATTTACTCAAGGACCCATGCAGCCCGAACAACGCCTACAAACGGAGCTGAACTACTGCACAGAAAACTTCGCGCAAATGCCACGCATTACTAAATGCAACACGGGCAGTTCGGCGACCGTACGCATTACTTGCGCGCATAGCAAGGGGTTGTCTAACACATGTCAGACACAAATGTCTTCGTTTACTCAACAATAACCAGGCAAAATGGCGAGAAATAATGTTTACAAACATCGATGGTGACGGTATATGCTTCGAGCTTTACGCTGGCCGGCCGCGCGAATCGCCCTTTCAAAACACTGCCGCGCGTCTGTGCTACGTCACATCGAAAACATGATTGATTCTGTAAATTTATGTCCTTTGTACTCGTTTGGGGTCCCAAAAGAATCATGCACTGATAACTTTCTGGAAGCCTACGCGTTTTATCAAACCTGTCACCTTCGCGCACACGCACTTGCATACAACGCGGGCGTATAGCTGACGGAGAGACGACGATTCGTAGCACGCCAGTCGACTCTGAAGTGGCCGCAAGTCGCCGCTCGCGGCGCTGACGGCGCATAGATGCAGTGCACTGCTGCGCCCCCCTGTAGGTGCTGCACGTTTCCCATAGCAGCTGGCGAGATGGAATAATATGAGTATAATAAACATTTTATTTGTAGATAACGATGTTGACTTGTTTGTGCGCGTATTCAACTCTGTGAACTCATCCTTGCCGAGAGAGGGGGGAGGAAGAGAAATAAACAGCGCTGCGCGTGTGTGCTTCTTTGCCGTCGGAGTGTATTTTGCCCTGTACAAGTCAATTAAAAATGACTCAAGACCACTAGACCGGTTGTCAATTAAGTCTCCTTAGTCCAGAAAACCACGGACCTTGACCATTTCCCTCGTCCGGTCGATCAAGTTGTGCGACAACCATTAAAGTTGGGCTTTCCGATGTACTCGAGTCCACTGCCTTATTCCTCGCCTTGTTCCATGCCCGCGCTATCGCTGCAGGCTACCACATGCTAAGCAAGGCAAACAGATTAGTCGGAAACTAAAGCAGAAACTTTCTTTAGCTCCCCCAATGTGGCCCAACTAAAACACTCAACACTTCTGCACACTCATCGACTGATAGCAGATGGGATATAGAGGAGCGGTAATGCTATTCCTTTCCGATGAAAGAAGATTAATTTCCTAAAACAAGAAGAGTGTTTCACCGGTCCATAAAACGTTTGCTGCTTCCTGCGCGTATTTGCGTCGATGATTAGGCATATTTCAGGCCAGGCCGAGCAAAATAAAGTAATGACATAGTGCTCTAACGTTATAGAACTCTTACTCAGCAATAGCCCTTTCTGCAATGCTCTACCGGAAAGTGCGGAAGCGTCGCATAGGCATCCTGCACTGCAGAAAGCCTACAGTACGTGGCCGTGATACACGACCGCGTACTGTAGGTTCTTTGTAGGTACTGATAACACACAACAGAAGGAAAGATAAATTTCATTATATAATTGATTGCTGTCTAGAAGTAAAACTTCGCCTCAGTTGATGCTTTCCCACTGTGGAGCCGAAAGTGACCACAGTCGAAAATGGGGGGCTCCGCCCCCCCTAACCTTTCTCAGTGAGGGCGGCCTAGCGCCCCTCTTGCCCTCTCGGTAGATAAGCGTGTGCTCGGTATAGATAACTCCCGAAAATTCACCTTCTTGCTGAGAATATGTATCATCACGGCTTTGTAGCCAGATTCGTTTATGTTGATGTCTAATCACCTGACAGCAAAATTTCACTTTACGGCTTAACTAGTGCTACAGCTTTCAGGATCCTACTGTCCACTAAAGCGTGCGGCTAATATCGGTTGATTACAAAATAATATAGAATTTGCCGTCCATAATACATTCCGGCAAGTTTGCTTCCCCTGTACCTAAGGCCCCAGCTGATCAAAGCTTAGAAGACGAAGGAACATGCATTGATGAGCACCAGCAAGGTTGTATGAGTATACTTTGAGCAAATTACTTGTTAACGATATATAGGTGTGTGGCTCATAGTACGTTGAACGTGTTGCCTACTGGATCTCACGGGTTAGTGTTCTACATGTTACTTCTTGCCAGCAATCATAGGGTGCTGACAATAAAAAAAGTGCGTTGTGGACGCATTGAGGATAGATTGACCAGGGCGGGATGTTATGAGTAGTGAACGAGCCGTGAATAAAGAATCCTAAAGAACAGCAATGGGCATGTATGACGTAGGAAATGTGCGTAATTATGCTTAGCATTTTCTTCACTGCGGAATGTCGCGGATGATGTGAGCATTTATCTAGGTACTTCGGATGACATGCAATGTTCTCAAACCGGGAATTTTGCTGCAGCCAACTTTCCGATAAGGGGCCTCCTTTTGTTTATCTGCTTCACAACGGAACTTACTCGTACAACACAGGTCTTTTGTCTAAACGTCAGCCGCAGCAACATTCATTGTAAGACGACGTATCATCGTTGACGCTTACAACTGTCGGTGAATTTCCATGGTGTTTCGATTTCTACCTCTATCGGCAATTTCATGCCCGTTCGGATATGAACTGTTCTATTTCTAGTCATGTAGAAACAACACCTGCGCATTTGCTAAATCTTCCTTCATAGTCACTCAAACTTGAAGTATTCATCCATTATTCTGTGATAACTTGAACGCTTCTGCTCTGACATCCTTCCACAGATCCATAAAAGATGTCACCTTCTCGGCCTCAATAATCCTAGCTTCCATGCGGCGAAGCAGCTCCGGCGTGAAGTGCTCTTTCCAGCTTCCGACTTTGGCTTTTCGCACTATGCCGTATTTAGTTTCGTCTCCTTCGTAGCCCTCCTTGCAAGTTATCTTGGATCGATCGAATATTTCCTTCCACTGAGGGTTAGGATTTTCGCGAAGGTCGACGACCATAACGCTTCGCATGTGCTCTGGCTTGATTTTCTCAAGCAGATCGCGCACTTCTTTTTCGTCAGCTTCCAAGGCTCGCGCATAGTGCTCTCCAAGGAAGCGTGCTACTCTTATAATTATGCTACGAGTGTGCTTCTTCATTTCTTCGTAGGTGACGAAGAGCACGTTAGGTTTCTGCCTGAGGTCGTAAGCGGACGCCACGTGCTCGAAGTAGTCGCCGTATCCAAAGTTCCCGCTGACGAACACGTTGACGAAGTCTTCGAACGAAGCGTCCTGGTACTCGTATGAGCTGAGGTTGGTCACCATGTGATACATAGAAACGCACACATCCCAAGGGTTGCGGGCAACGTAAATGTACTTCCCTTCTTCGGTGATGATGTCCTTAGTCAGAGGCAAGTGCGTGCCAAATATTCTCAAGGGCAGAGATGACTTCCAGTCCTTGATGTCCATGTATTCGATGAAACGGTATTCTTTTGTAAACTCTTCGTGCGTGTCCAGTTGCTCGCCCTCTCTTACAATGAGCTGAACAATGTACATCATCCAATGTGTTCCACTCTTGGGAAATGTAGACTGCACCACGTCTCCCTTTTGCGCTCGGAACTTGAGGTTTTCTCGAAGCATGTCTGGAACGATACCTGCGCACCTAGGCACTCCATCTATCACTTGATGCCTTGGCTTCTGGACCTCCATTCTGTGAATTCCCTGTGCAAGAGAATGAAAGAAACACAGTCAGAATGAAATCAGCCGACTATTTGTTTCTACAGGCATTTTTAATTTTATTGTGATGTCTATCCACAACTTATCATAATTTAATGCAAAGCAGTCCTAATGTTCTTGGTTTCTGAGTATTTACATATCTCGAAGCACTGATCTCAAAGACTGTAGGATTGGGCGTGCTGGTACAACATCATTATGAGTGCAAATCAGCGCAGCCTACAGGAGGGGACAGCGCTCTGTGTCCTCTGTCCTGTCTCCTCCTGTCGGCAGCGCTGATTTGCGGTCATGATCTCAAAGAATCTTTAAAGTAATTGTCCAAGCCTTGGAACGCTAGGTGCAGTACACAACGACTGCGATTATTGACTATCTTCATTACGAGATCGGTAAATCGACACCATCCATACATTACAGGAATTAAGGTGCTAGGTGGGACGACGAACAACTTTCTAAATGACAAATCTTCAACGAAGAATTACAGCAGACGTAACTAGTGCAGAACAGCTGCATGCCTTGACGTTAGACACACTTGAACCCAGCGCGAAACACCCTAATTATACTAAGACTATTTATCTTATCTAAGATGCCTCGCAACTTTCAAGTGAGATGGCTCCTTTGTCGCGCTGTTTCGAGCTATTGTGTAAAAATAAGTCCTTTTCAACGGGATGGAACCTCTTACTCACAGCAGGGCAGCGCGACGCCCCCCATGTGCTGGCCACTAGGCGACGATAGTTTTTGAATATGAATATCGCTATGGGAATTAATCCGCGAATTCAGAAACAGTTCTTCGACTCACTAAACATAGTCTTAGGGTTGAACTGGGAAAAAATAAAGTGGCCCAAGTAAGTTACCACATAAATGCATAATAAAAAGTAACTACAATATTAACACGGCTGAATACTTCCCCTCCGTTCGTGTCTTTTCGCGCAGCCCTGCAATATGTGTTCTAGTATTCCCGTGCGTGACACAATAAAAATGTCTTGCACACTGCCAGGATCAGCCTTATAGAAGTTTGTCGCGGATATTGTTCCTTACTTTACTGTTTTGTACAATATACAAGGTTTATATCAACCACAAGTTTACACACACACACACAAACAAAAAGTTTGAATTTTAGCCGAGCTTTGGCGATGTGGTATTGACACCACTTTAAATTTTCAAAGGTTGAAGCCATTTAGCACGAAGGTCAGATCACGGATTCAATTTCTGCATGATGTGTCATTGCAGCACAGACGGATATTCTTTGTGTTCCACTGCGTGAACTTGTAGAAATGAATGTAACGTATGCCGCTACCTAACTCCTCCATGCAAGAGAACCGAACCCCTCTATGCAAGAAAAAACGCTGCAGCTCGTCCTGCTGCAGCGTTTCCATCGCCAATATTAAGGAACTAGCTTCTTTTCAAGCCGTCTTCAACCACTGTGCTGAACAGGCATCTGCACATCCGCGTATGACGGCTGCCCGGTGCAGAGGCTAGCTGCACGGCAGCTCGTCCTACTGCAGCGTTTCCATCGCTAATATTAAGGAACTAGCTTGATTTCAAACGATAGCACAAGCATATTTTCAGGGGGCCATGACACCCAATTTTCGATTATAATCTGTGTTATGTGGTTGAATCCTTGCGCGTTCACAAACAAGCTGGCGAAATGTTAGCGCGTTTGGTCGAGCGCCTAATTTATATTTGAATACAAACACTCCAACGGCCTTAGAGTCGGGCAACACTGGCGAACTCACGAGCCGTGACGTAACAAGCAGCTAGCTGTGTGAACGTCTGCATTCAGGTGAACGATATTGTTCCGTGGTCAGCTGCGCAAGAAATACGAGATAGACTAGCTTTCTTGAACTTGGCACTGAAATTGAACGATTTGCAGCGGCTCAAACTTTGGTAGAAGACGACGGCTCCGCCCCTTGTTGCACATGACGTCTCACGCGCCATGGGAAAATGGTAGTCGCCGGCGGTGGGCGGGGTTTGCAGCCGGTGACTTCCAGGGCTTGCTTTGCACCGAAATATTCTTTTATGGCCCACTTTTCATTTATGCAAAGGCATAATAGACCCTCTACTTCTACTTTTCACTGGAAACCACAAGTTGTTGAGTGACCAAGTCATGGTCCCTTCACTGGGAATACCTGGCATACTAGCTGATCTATTAAGAAACCATCTCTCTGATTTTTTGCCTGATATGCCTGATTATTCGCTACTCTTGAAATCCCTGACGTATTTGTTGTAATAAATGCGAAGCATTTCTTAGCGAACCAGCGGCACTTTGACAATTTCTATCTATTCACCTGCCGTCCTATCTAGCCGCCTACGTCTGAAAGCTCTCGTGTTCGTCTCTTTAAATTGGTATGTAACAAGATTGACGTAGAAAGACATGATCGTATGACAAACACGATTCGCAGCCTATTAAAGTGACTTGCCTGTCGCGTACGTCACGAAACCTTTTCCACCAGTCACGTTGGGCACATACCCGCATACCGAGACAACGTGTGGGTATGCGCAATAGGTCTTTCATAGACTATGTTTAACCAGTCAGTCAGTCAGTCAACAAAGTTTATTGAGGTCCTAAGCAACTACAGAGCCTTAGTTGCGGGCCGCGCCCACGTTGGGGCCGGAAGACTATGGTCCTCCACCCGTTCGTGGGCCCTTTGGACAGCCCTTAGTTGTCCCTGGAGATCGCCGCTTTTGAGCACTGCCTACCCGTCCTCTTGTTTATTAAAATAGGCTATTGTGGCGCAGAACATTCCCAGAACATGTGGGCTACCGAGCAATACTCTTCATGGCACTCAGGGCAGTGTGGGTCGATGTCCGGAGCAAAGCGGCTAAACTTTCCTCTCGACGGGAAAGATCCCGTTTGTAACATTCTCAGTGTAGAAGATTAAGGTCTAGTGAGCTTTAAGTGTGGTAGCGGCAAACCCAATCTGATAGCGTTTTACTATTTCATGAAAATAAAGTAATGGGCTGGAGTTATGCGCACAACCCGGACTGTCTAGCTAGCGTATCGGAACCATCGCGAAATGTTAGACCTCGCGCTTGGTCATGATCTAGCTCATTTGGGTCGGGTTTGCTGGGACGTACATTGATTCCCATGTGCGCTGGGAACTATGCGATAGTGTGAAAGGCATCAGGCGGCCTTTGCTTGATGATAGCCGCTGCTTCTTTCGAGATTAGACCAGATAGAAAGGCTCGTATCGCTGATTTCGAGTCTGTGCATATAAGGCCGCGAGAGTCGTTATAGCTAGCGTGATGACAGCCTTTTTCGGCCACCGCCACCACGATGTGTCTTATTGAAGCTGCATCAAGGATTTTCCTATGAGGGTCAGCTACAACAGTTACAAATGAATATGTGCGCCCATACTGGGGAGCGCATTCGTAGGTAGTTAGTTCAAAGCTTTTGTGCGTAAAGACTATGAGAGAGCGGGATTGTGCCTTGCGCCTAGTCACATTCAATGGCGGGTGCACATTCCTTGGGAAGCAGCTAACCTGAAAGGTCTCCCTAATGCTGTGAAAGATCATGGTGGCATTCTCGTCGATGGCCACGGGGGCCAGACCTGGACTTTAATGTGTTTCTGCCTGCCTTCGAAGACGAGAGGCGGACGGTTTGCGCCGTTCTTTGTGTTTCGATTACCTCCGTGAGGATGTTGTGAACCCCTAGTTCGAGGAGCTTCTCTGTGCTAGTGCTAGTAGGAATTCCCAGTATGCATTTCATCCTTTTTCTCATCAGCGCATCAATTTTGGCCTTCTCTGAGAGGTACCATTGAGCGCCGATGGCTCATAAGCAACGCATCATGCAGCCTTAGGAAACTGCTTTCACAGAGCCCGCCTCTGCAGCTTGAAACTCTTGTGATTGATCTGAGAAGGTTCTCCGTCTTTGCCTTGACGCGGGCAACAGCTTGACTGTTGCTTCCCTTTGCATTAAGTATTAGACCTCGAATCCAGACAGATTCCACAAAGGAATCATCGGACCGGATTTCGCATATAGGTTAAGGGTGGTCTGGTCGAGAGCACTAGAGCGTCTCTTGCCCCGCGATTTGGTCTATAAAGCAGTAATTCTGACTTTCACGGTGACAGACTGAGTCCCGTTCCTTTTAATTGCTCTTCGGCATCATCCAGGGCCTCGTGAAGGTCACGCTCGTTGGCGCCATCGGAACTCCCACCGCACCAAACGGTGATATCGTGCACGTTGAGCGCGGGGTTCGTGACCTCGACTCTAGCCAGCTTTTTCGCGAGACCTTTCATCACTATGTTGAAAAGGAGGGATGAGACTACTGCATACTGCGGAGTGCCATTAGCCGTTAACTTGAACTCTTCAGATCTCAGTTGGCAGATTTTAATAATGTCTTTATGGTCCCTTAAGAAAGAGCTGACGTACGCATGGAAGCGTTTTCCTAAATTTACGTCCGAAATCGATTCCAGGATGAATCTGTGTGGGATGTTTCCATAGTCTTTGGCGAGATCTATTGCCAAAATACCTCTGACATTCCTGGTGTTCACGTCGATGATTTCATACACTTTGGAATTTTAACGCGACAGCACTAAGGAGCCCCTGTCGCCGAGAATGCGGTGCCGAAGTCGGCGGCGTTGTCGCTGAGTGAAAAATTCCGATGAAAGCAAGGAATAAAAATCTCGGGAACCAGGCTTCCTCCATGGCAGTGAAATGCTCTACCACAGAGCCACGCAGTGCTTCAAGTGGCTTCGAAAGAGACCGTATGAGAGCTCCATGTCGGGTCAACGCCAGTTGTGTTTGCAGTTGTGGCTATCTGCTTTTAAAACAACGTAACAAACATCACGTATGTATACGCATGACTCTGGAGACTGTAGTCAAGCTTTGGTCGACACCTATGATATGCACATCACCTTACTGTAGCGTCACTTCGCTGCGATAAGACTGACGTCTCTGCCTATCGCAAGTGCTGGTTTTGCGTCGGACCGTGAGCTACCCTTTGCCCGCAAGTGTATTCTGCGGGCCTGGTAATGGAACAGAATCACGTTTATCCACCTCGCAACGTTTCGTTCAACGCAAAAAAAAAATCTGGCTTGGATTGTCACTCGCTGACTCCTTCCCATGAAATCGACACCCACAGTGCGTGGATTCGATCCCCCCGGTCATAGAAATCAAAGAAACTTTTTCTTCTAGGCTTTTTTTTGTGATCTGATCGTGGCCATTTTACCGACGTCACATCCGTGACAGAAATGATGTAAGTAAAATCTTGGTGGACCCCAGAATAAAGCACTTTCGTGTTTTGTTCCGGGGTCAAAATGGTTTGTCTTGCTCTGCCCACGCGAACGCGCCGAAAGTCTTGGCGTGGAAACGAACTAACCGGAAGTACGTACTCTTGAATACCTTTGGAGGAGCCGCGCCGCTGCACTGCGATGAAAGGTTCCCGCCACTCACTGAACCCGCTCACAATCACGGGCCGCACCATTTTCGTGCCCAATTTATTAGGGCCAGAGTGGTTCCCGCTATCCAATACTTTGGTCAAGCTTCCGGCAACGCAAGCCAACAATTCAACGGGGAAGCCAGCCAGGCGGAGCACCTGGAACACCTGGGTGCCTTATCACCTGGACACCTCATCAATATTCCTGCAAAAACTTCTCAATTTGCTTGAATTGAATGACCTTCACAGTGTGGCCAATTCTGAGACTGTGTTACAGTTTCTTTCAAACCATAAGTATCCTAAGCAGCTGCTATATGCCTTCTTTTTTTTCTTTTGTTTGATAAGCTTGCTGGAACAGCATACATTTCGCTCATCTTGATAACTTTTATGTCAAGAAGCTTCACAATTTGCACTTGTGACATTGGTTGATTGACTTATGTAGACTTGGTAGCGTGTGGTGCAAAGACATAAAACTTGCATGATGTCAAGGCTTCATAATAATCAACTACAAGCATTCCATATTTCTTCAAACTGAAACGGGTGAAAGAAAACCAAACTAAACGCTTCCCCGTTTTCTATGAAGTTTTGCAACACTTTCAGCAACCATTCGCTGAACATGTGCTCCATCATTTTCATCGGGCACACTGATTAATATTAAGAGAAGTTGGGTTCAGGAACAACCTCATAATAAATTTCTTGTTCAGTCATTGACGCTATTCAACTTAAGCCTGCACAATTTGCACCATTGTGGAATATACGCTCACCTGCTTTGTCGAAGGCGACCTGTGAAGTAAAGGTTAGTTCCACAGACAATTCTTTTCTCCAGCGCTCTTGTTACCACTAAACGACGGCTTTTTGAAGGCGTTCGTTTAGTGTTAAGGTATTACAGAGACAGTATCTTTCCTTTTTTTCCCTTTTCTTTTAACCTTCTGTACGACATGTAAATTTACATTTCTGCACAGCCACAAGGTCCATTGTTACTTCTGAACTCACATATGTTTGTCGCTGCGTAAGCAGGAAACTCTAATACTGAATGAATAATGAGCGGAACCTAAATTGCCATCCCGTAGTAAGTACTGCATGCGAAGTCACTTAGTACTAGCAGTGAGAGAACGGAATTACCGAACATGTACAGGTACTTGATTCCATTGGCGGCTCAAAAAAGCTCTTGGCGCAAAGGGAAGTCTGACATTGTTCGAATGGAATTTTTCTGTCGTTCACCGCTACGAATTATTTGTAGGGCTGCTCGGTACACACGTGCAATGTTAAGCTCACAGCGTCTGTCTGCCTATATATGTATGTATGTATGTATGTATGTATGTATGTATGTATGTATGTATGTATGTATGTATGCATGTATGTATGCATGTATGTATGCATGTATGTATGCATGTATGTATGTATGTATGTATGTATGTATGTATGTATGTATGTATGTATGTATGTATGTATGTATATCTATTGATCTATGTATAATTCTACGTCTTGGCGCTCTTGAGGTCGTCTCGTTATCATTTTAAAACAGCGCAGCAAGACGAGGACAAGAGACGAAGAAACAGCGGGACGGGCGCTCGTTTCTTATGTCTTCGTCTTGCTGCGCTGTTTTAAAATGATGTCAAACCAACTTGCCCAATTATATGTTCTCTTAAAGTCGTCTCGTTAGCCTGGGATATGCCGAAATTGGCAAGGCTTTTTTTTGTAACATTGCAACGTTGTAACATCTCTTCCGTCGTGCACTACTTCACCAAACTACCTCATATTACACATGAGCCGAAGGAGAATATGTGGAGATTTTCAGGTTTCTAGCAACAAAGTTTAGCTTCTGTAGGAAGGCGACGCAAGATAAAAACACTCTTTTTACTGCAACGTTAGTTTGCCTTTGTTAGTTATGCCTAGACTGAATGGTTAAGTACATTTTCTGCACAGCAATTCTACTGAACGACAACCATATTGGGTAAGTTCTGCACCAGTGATATTTATTCGGAACTTTCAATGTATCGAAGCGCTTCTGCTCGGATGTCCTTCCACAGGTCCATGACTGGCGACTGCTTCTCGGCCTC